>VZSF01005387.1:376544-536544 GCA_013398295.1 Chionis minor
CCCGGTGGCGGCCGCGCTGGGCCCGGGGGGGGGGCGGCGGGAGGTGGCGGGGCCCGGTTGGCTTGAGGGGATGGTGGCGGCCTCACCCCGCCGGCGCGGTCCCGCTTGGGGCGGCGGAGCCGCGGGAAGGGAAACGGGCCCCTGGGGCCGGGGTGAGGGCGGCGCAGTGCCGGAACCGGAGAGAACGGGGTGTCGGTGTCTGAGGGACCGGGGGCGCGGGGGGTGATGCCCCGGGAGAACGCGGTCCCTCAGGTCCCCTTGGGCCAGGGCCTGTGGTGCCCCCTCACGCCGGGGCCTCCTTCCCCCGGGGCTCCCAGGTCTCTGTGGCAGATGGGGGTCACAGGCCGGGCCAGGCCCGACCGCCGGGATAACACGACGCCTGTTTTCCTGAAGGCACACGCCCGGCTGAGCCCAGCACCGCGGTATCTCAGCACAGCTTCTGCTTTTCTGAAATCGTGGAATGGTTTGGGTCGGAAGGGACCTTAAACATCATCCAGCTCCAACCCCCCTGCCCTGGGCAGGGACACCTCCCACCAGACCAGGTTGCTCCAAGCCCCGTCCAACCTGGCCTTGAACCTCCAGGGATGGGGCAGCCACAGCTTCTCTGGGCAACCTGAAATAAGGAAATAACTTTGCCTGCCCTTTAACCACTGTGGAGCTGGGGCACAAGAAGCTGAGTAGCTTGCCGAAGGTCGTGCATGAGTGGGGTCTGGCAAATTCTTCTCTCCTGGCTTGGACCACAGTTTCTTGTGATGTGACCTGTGATTAACTGAAGGCGTTTGTCCCCGCTCACCGTGTCATGGGGATGTGGTATCCCTACCAGCTATCCCATATTCCCTCTGCGAGTTGCTCGAGAGGCAATTTGTTCATCTGGTGCCCTAACGCTGGGACACGCTTTGCCCAGCCTTCAGGAAAGGTCTTCCTGTTTCTCTGGAAGATCCTTTATCTGGTTTATGTAAATGCATTGTGTGCACTTGTATTTATGAGTCACTGTTATGACACATGAGCATTATGACTCATATCTTTCAGCTTGTGTGGTTTAAAAAAATGGCAGGACTAATATACCACATTCTAAGTAGCTAGATACCACGTTTTGTACCCTCTCATCACCTTTCTAACTGTCCTAGGAGCCCGTTGATTTCTCAACGTGGTGACAGTGCGGTTCTGTTCATTGGGGGAAGTTGAATGTGAGATAACTTGGATGTGGAAAAGAAAACTGTATGTTTCGGCTGCTTTGGATCATGCAACAGTTTTTCCATTTTGCAGAAGCAATAAAGATGAAATTGCAACGTAGGTGAGACTTTTGCCTAGAGGTAGGGCTTGAAATTATGTTTTCCAGTATGGAAACAAGTATTTCTGTCCTGCTCTTGCTTCTCTTCTAGTCCAAAGGCAAGGGAGGTTTTACTGACATTCGCCAAATTAGTGTTGCCTGCTATGTTAGTTTGAAGTCACTGCCATGAAGGCTAGAACTTGAAAACGTGTGATTATGGGAGTAACTCTTAGCTGCAAACTGTATTTGCCTGCGATGTTTGCATGGAAGCATTTTTGGAAGTCATTTTCAACATAGATACATGACATTGTGTAGAAGAGTCTGTGCTTGAAACTGGGCACGACGTGGTTTCAGTTCTCCCTCATATAATTCAAAGGGTAATTTAACAATGATTACTCCTAAACTGGATTTTAATGTGGCTAGGTCCAGTGTAGTTTCATTTATACAGGCCAGATCAAACCAGGTTATCATCCACTCCAAGCATATCTCTTATTAAATCAGTAGTATTGGCTGAATAGCTAGGATCAGGTTAATTCTTCTAGAGCTAGAGGGAAGTTCAAAGCTGGGAAGAAATTGACTGTTAGGGCTCATCTGATAACAGGCAAAGGACTTGCAAATGACATTTGTAAAAGCTGATTTTCAGCAATTTGTGCTGGGTAGGAGACTCAAAATGGGAATTGGGCTGTCAGATAGCTATAGATAACTATTATCAAGATAGCTTTAAAAAGAGCAAATGTATATGGAAGGTATGATATACAAACAAAACTAAAAAGTTTTGGATTTGCAGTGAAAGGCGTGAAATCACGTCTTAAAATTACACTGTTGAACTTCATTTATTCTATACAAGTCAAATAGATTATTTTTAGCGCATACTCTGTGAAAATGCGGAAGAAAAATCTCACTTTGTTTCTCTGCCGGTCAGTATGATGCACATAATAGCATCCCCTATTTCATCCTGTTTCTGAAGTAATGCATAACAGGATTTATATGATAAAAAACTGAAGGACAGGTTTCCTATGAAGTATTCTTGAAAAACACATATTTTTCCAGGTTATGCCTCTTTAAAATGTTGCTGCACCTGCATATAGGTGATTCTACCATCATTTAGGTCTAACTAAACTAATTAACACATGCCAAATTGTTAAAGCAAAATGCAGGTTTATAATTTTTGCAGAACAGCAGATGTTGCAGAAGGAGAGAGGCAGACTGGGAGATGGGATGAGCATTGCGGAAGAGGGGGACACACGTGAGTGCCCGCACTGTGGGAAGGGCAACGGAGGGGACTGGGCTGCTGCCGGTTCAGTTTGGCCTCGTGGCACCGAGTTTGGGGTCAACCACAGTATTTGTTGCCACGTGCCTGACTCGTTTTTGGGATGCGGGGGGGGGAAGCTGCAGGTACTCTGTATACACATGCACTGGAGGGAAGTTTGGAGGAGTATAGAGACATAATGGATAGAGCAAGGTTGGAATTATAATTTATTTTTTATTGAGGGTCTAGGGCATGCGTATCAAATTTCCTTGGGAGAAATTGAAGAGGAAGCTTTCATAGGCTTGCAGGAAAACTCTGTAAATGTTGTTTTGCCCAAAATAAAAAAAATTTCAAGGTCATTATGTGTGTGTATGTGAATTATCTTTTAGTGCAAACACCTGAAGGGAGAAACATAGAAAATACGATATACACCCACAGAGCATCAGTAAACAGTGCACCCTTTCTGTGGGGTTCTTCCATAGCACTGTGCTTGGCATTGGTATCCTTGTAACGAGAGTGGTACTCCAGTTGAATTACGGGACCTTCACAAGAAAGGTTGTGGTTGTGATTTTCATATAAAGGAGAAGTGCTGAGAAGAGCCATAAGGTAATTAGGAAGCTGGAGGACTCCCCTGAAGGGAATGTTACTGTATTGCACGGCTCTTTTCACCTGTAATTAAAATTGCAAAAATGTTCCCAAACATTTAGATGTAAAGATGACATAAGGAGAGAATTCATGCTTGGTGTGAAAACACTGCATTATAACTTTTGATGAAAAGGATTTGTGTGAAGGAAACTTAATGTTGTCTATTGGGAAGAACTGGGTTACGGAGACGAGTGACTTGTGGAGAACTTGTCTGTGGTATCATCCAGTTGTTTTTGAAGCTTAACCAAGGAAGCTGAGCAAAATACAGTTACTCTAGTCAGTCTTTGAGTGAGGAGTTGTGGGGTGATCTGTTGAGAGTGTGGAACTTCTGTCCTGTCTAGCAGGATTCAGCATGTTGCAAAGTATATTTTTTCTTGATAAAAAATACAAAAATACTTTTGTATTTCCATTTAATAGCTGGGCCTGAGTGGATAGGGCATAATGTGTTTTTGAGGAATGACAAACCTTGAACTGGCAGTATTTGCTTTTCAACCCTTTTTTTAGTTATTAAAGTAATACTATAATGCTGGTTTTTCCCTCCCTATTACTTCTGGCGTGGTTTTAAACCTATTGATACAAGAATCAATATGATATGATACTTGTGGAGGTCTGTTTATTTTTTATTTTTATTTTTTTTTAAACCAAGCTTCACTGAAAGCAGTGGTGGCGTGTTCGTGTCTTTCATTATCAGAAATGAGTTGTGGCAAGTACCGCTATTAACCGGAGCCACTCCCAGCTCTGTGTTGGGTTGTATTTCACAGTTTTAGAACCATTGCTGCGTGTAATTTAAAAGCTTTCCGTGAAATCCTGGTGGTTGTGAGAATACTTTGCTTACTGATCTTAGGTGTGCTGATGTTAGCACCCTAACAATGCTGCTAGATTACTGATGAAGCTGAAGTGATAAATACTGGTTTTTTTAAAGGATAGGTGTTGGATTGTGTTTTGAGTATTTAATATTAACTATATGAAGAAGTGTTTGAGCTAGTTTAAGTATTAGGCCAACTAAGATAGGAACTGTTGGGTTTTATAATGAAGTCTCTGCCTTCAGAATACATTGTTGGGTGGAGAAACAATCTTAACTCTTCGCTTGTTGTGCGGTATTTTTATGGAAGATCCAGCAAATACTGTGGAAGAAACTTGACTAACCTTGTGTTTTTAGCATCACTCATGCCCTCTTTCTTCTTCGTGGGAAGGTCAAGTTAGTCATCTGTTTTTATGTTTTCTTTGTTATTTTTCCTTTTTATCTGCTTTGTTTCTGCAGCTGCAGTTTGATGTTGTGTGGTGCGCGGTGGCAATCTCGCACTGTTTTTGCCACGGAGCGGAGCCTTGGTCAGTTCTCCTGTCTGATTTGCTGCACGGCTGACGGCCGGGGCTCGTGATGTAGTATCTCAAATGCGTGTAGCTGCTGCGTGGTTCAGACACCTTGTAATGACAAGCCATAAGCTCAGCTGGAACTAAGGACAGGTAGTTTAGAGCCAACTCTTCACAGACCTGCAAGCAAATTCTTTGCTAGTAGTCTGACAATCTCTAGCCTAGATATTCAAACCCATCATATTAAGAATGGTGTTCTCTGTATTAAATACATAAACATAAGAGGTGACGGGGTAATTGTCAACACTGTACTTGCTCTTGATTGTCGTAAAGCTTCTAAACACTTTCAAAATGATGTGTAAGCAGCTGCTTAAGGAACAACCTGCTGTGGCACATTGTAAGGAGTTTTTATTCTGTGGCTAGGAGCCTTTTGTGGCAGATGAATACATTGAACGCCTGGCATGGAGAACACCTGGAGGAGGTTCCAGAGGTGGAGAAGCTTTTGATCCGAAAAGGTAAAATAAAATTGCGTAATAGTCAAAGCGAATGTATCTCTAATTGTACTGTTTTATTACAAATACAACAGAAAGGCTGTATGTAGTGTTGGTGTGTGTCCAAGGAGGTTTTCATTTGGGAGAATTGCTAGAATTTGTGACCATGAGCCAATTATTCAGAACCAATTATTCAGTAACAAGAGTAGGGAAAGTCACTTTCTGATTTAGACCCTTTGATTGAAGGAGACTTGATGTTGTTTGTCCTTGTCAGACATGAATGTTCCAAAGCACTAGAGTTGCCTGATTAAAGCATAGTATGAGGCATCACTGCTATGATAGTTAAGTCAATTTAATGAGTTTCTTGCTAGTTTAGCTCCCTGAGCTGGCTTGTTGTAAGACCCAGTAGTTTACAGTCCTGGTGCAAACAAAAGGCACAAACAGCTAGGGTGGAAAGAAAGGCAGGAACATGGCAGTGTTAGATCGTTTTAAACTGAGCTTGTGTGAATTTGTGTAGTCTGAATCAAATGAAGAACTTGCTGCTGAATGGAGATGAGCTTCTGCCCTTCTTCCTTCCTCTTAGCTGTGCACTGTGATGGCTCATCTTGAGGAGTTCTAGGCACGGGATCTAATGATAAGCAAATCTAACTCACTAAAGTGTAAGAAAACTAACCTGACAAGAAAAAAAAATCAACTTTTTTTCTAGTTGAGTTTGCAGTTTTGGGGGACTGGAAAAGCCTGGAAGCAGGTGGAAAGGGAAGAGGCTATGTGTCTGAGCTGACACTGAGAAGGAATGTGGGTGTGGAAAGAAGCTAGGCTAGGGTAGGGGAAGTGGGGAAGGAGGAGGTAGTGCAGGACCTTCTCTTGTTTGTGGTGGGCTGGCTTGGCTCTGTTGAGAACCTCACCCGAAGAAGCACTGGGTGGTGTGTTGGTAGCTCCGATGCACGATTTTGTACAGCACTGTTCAGCAGCTGAGCTTCTGTACTCTGAACTTCAGGATCTTCTTTTGGTTTTGTTTTGTGACTCTTTCAAATAGTACTGCTGTTGTACCGTTATTGATAGCCTTTCTAGAGACATAATTAACTGAGGTGTTTTCATTTTTCACGTGACTATAACTTGGTAGATGAGCTCGACCTTCTTCCTGTTCCATTCCATCAGAATGCCTTTGAGCTAGTAGGGTCCACGAAAAGTATAGCTGCCTGAATGTTCATTTGTGGTGGTATAAATTCGAAGTGCAATAGCTGTTCCTTAGTGACGTCTCATCCACATGATCTTATTGCAGATTGAGGTTACTTGTAGTAACCTGAGCTAGAACTCTTAAGGAGTTTAGGAATTACTAACTTCGTAGACAAGCTGAAAGCAAATACAAAAACTTCATTAGCATGGTCAAAGGACATTCCTTCTGGGGCAGTCTGACTCTTTGGAGGCATGCAAGAAGAGGAAGGCTCCCGCTAGAGTTCTGGTAAGATGCTGAGCCCTTGACCTTCAATCTGGGGCCTGTATCCTATGCAGAGCTTTACAAGTGATTTAAGCAGGAAGAAGCCTGGAAATACACAACGTTGCTTCCTGTAGCTTTCTCCACACTGGTGCCTAGTATGTACTTCAGAGTAGTTAATGATTTGTACTGATACAAACTCGGTTTAGCTTATCTTCTAGGTTTCTGCTTGTGTTAATTTCTGTGATGCACTTCGATATTTTTCAGGACAAGTGGGAGAATCCTGCAACAGTAAATATTTTTCCTGTGGGATCTTCTAGTATTGGGCAGGGAGCCAAAATTATCAAAAAGAAACAGACCTTTTGGTGTATGTTTTTTCTTACCTGTTTTTAGCTGATGGTGCTTTTGTTTGGTAGAAAGAATGCTGGATTCTTTATTCTGAGAAGACTGACCAGCAGCTACCTCTTCTACTTGAGTATTCTTTCCGCTCTTACTATATTGAATACTATTGCTGAGTAAGTGCTGAGTTGGCACGATACCTGTTTAAAAACAAACCCCAAACTGAATGGAATCAGCTTGTTAAAAATGAATAGAAGCTATCTGTGCTTCTCTAGGCTTTTGTTTGGAAGTACGCTTTGAGTCACTTACTATCATTTAAATTTTATTTTTAAAATAGTTCTGTAAACTTAAATCTGTTCTTGTGTTTTTCTGTAGAATCTAATGCGATATGCTTAGTCTCGGGCATCTGGCAAGCAGGAGGTGGAGGAAAGAAGTCATAAACATCTGCCTCAATCCAGTTTTCTTTAATAAGTTGTGCCTTTAAGTCACTGTTAAGATACCACTTGAAATAGGTTTTTAGATCAATACAGTGAGCACAAAGGCAGTTCACGTGTTCCAGGCAGCAGAGTAAAAGCCAGTCATTTTAGCAGCATAAAATAAAACTGAAAATTCAGTGATCCTCCACGCAGCTAAAGAGAATCACATTAGTACCATTTAGGTGTTGCTCAGAGAAAGCTCTAGGTGTTGGCCAAGAGAGGTGCTGTAGTTGTTGCTGGGAAGGAGTTGTGTGAGGGTATAATAATACATTCCGCTTTTCCCTTCTGGTTGCTGAGAGCCTCCAGCCTGTGCGTGGGGAGCCAGGAGACGGACAGTGTGCTCGCTGGGCCTTTCAGCAGCACTGCAGGTTGGAAGGGCTTCACGTTCACAGTGCACCTTCTGAACAGAGTCTGTCTGAAAATGCAGATTCCTGAGTAGTCTAGAAATAGCTCCCTGGAAGGAATTCCCATTTCCTCTCCTCTTCTGCTTTCACATGCAATCTGCGCAGCGTAGTTCTCAAATCTTTTATGTTTTCAGCTATTAGCATGAGTTTTATGGCTACAGAGGATTCCCTGAGCATCAGTGACTGGGATGTTTAGAAAAGTATAAGCTGGAAAGATGACTGGAATGGGACAGAATGAACAAAAACAGGAATGAGAAAAAGAGAGATAGTGAGAATGGAATGAAAAAGAATAGAGGACATTTAAGAATGCATTCAGGTGTGGTGTGTTTGGAAAGGGTAAAATGTGAGTCTGAAAGAAAAATCAAAGTGATGGGAAAGGGCAGAAGAAAGACCTTAAAATGTTATACGTTATAGGAAGAAAAGAAGCGAAGCTGGGAATCAGCATGGTTGTAACCAAAACAACATTATGAGACTACACGATTGTATTCGTTGCCTATTAATAGGATGCTGATTTACAAGTTTACAGTAACACCTACAGTATGGTAGAAAATATTTTCCTGTTATAGCCCTTACATTGAAGGGATGTAGTGGCCTAATCTCTTTTTGCCCTAATGAGACTGAGGGAAGATGAGGATATAGGGCTTTTCATACCTGTGGCAGAGCCACATTTTTGAGTAATTGCTCTTTAAGTATTCCACTCTCTCCCGGCCTAAGACTTACATGATCACATAGCTTTTCTGTAGGTATAGAGTTCTGCGCAACCAGGATGGTATACTTTAAAACAAAGTAGCTTTTGTAAGTTAGGCATGATTATATCAGCCTCGTAGACAAGTTCTTTTCTTTGAGGTTTTTTAAGCTCTCTGCAGAAGACAATGTCTTTCAAACTCCAGTCTGCTTTACTGTATTTTATTTTAAATCAGGTTATTGGAAGAATTTGTAAATCATATCCAAGAATTACAGGTAATGGATGAAAGGATTCAGAGAAAGGTGGAGAAACTAGAACAGCAATGCCAGAAGGAAGCAAAGGAATTTGCCAAGAAAGTACAAGAGCTGCAGAAAAGCAACCAGGTAAAAATCTGAAGAGTATAGTCAGTGCTAAGCTGTGCAAGTTCTAAAAGCATCACATGCTCTATTAACATTTCTTGGTACAGCGTGCTACTGTTTGAGATAAAAATAAAGAGGGTTTGATGGAAACCAGTTTCCCCTGTCAAAGGGGGCTTATCTGCATGTTCCATTAATGGGTATTAGCTATTCCGAAAGAAGCCAGTCTTTGCAGTAGGTTAAAGGAAGACACTAAACTCTAAGCAGTTGTGTGTACTTAATTATTGGTTCTAAGTAGTTCTGTAGTTCTGAGATACAGCACCTGGAAAGCTGATGTCTGCATTCAGTGTGCTTCTTACTGAAATAAACGTTGTGTTTTCCTGAAGTACAGTAAATGGAAATCACGGGGTTTGTGTCCGTGCCTCTGTTCTCCCAGGTTGCCTTCCAACATTTCCAAGAACTAGATGAGCACATCAGCTATGTAGCAACGAAGGTCTGTCACCTTGGCGACCAACTGGAGGGGGTAAACACGCCACGGCAACGGGCTGTGGAGGCTCAGAAGCTGATGAAATACTTTAATGAGTTTCTGGATGGAGAGCTGAAGTCTGATGTTTTTACAAACTCTGAAAAGGTAAGAGCTGTCAGCGGGATGAAAGCAGTTCAAAGCAATAAGCAGTACTGCCCTAATTACAAGCTGCTACCATGACTTACCATGGTCAGACTTCAAACCGGCAAGTGACTGACTTGTTAAAGTTTCATTGTTCTGAAATGTAAATTAACAACACTAGGCTGCAGATTGCTGATAAAGCATTTGTATTCAGTGATGCTTAATGTGGCAATGTTGGCATTTTTCATTTTATGAAATTATCAGAGATTTGAGAAATGCTGGGAAGGCAACTTTAGAGTGCATACAATATCTGCCTTTTTCCTTTGAACCCCTTGCCTCAGATCCACCCTGTAATGCAGAACCTTTCTGAATACAACTTCTTTGTGAAACCTTACTCTGTTGGGTCAGTCCACTGGCCTTGGATACCTTTTTGTCACAGCATGCCTTTGGGCTTTGTATAGTCCTGTGGTTATGTCTCCACCCTCTGAATTTAGAGGAACCGGGCAGGAAAACTTCAAAGAAATGTTAAAGCATTTTGGTTTTCTTCTGCTTCAAGAGTATGTTTGTGAAGCAAATATAATCTGAATGGTGTGGCTAATGGAAATAAACTGAAGGAAAAGGGTTCAATTGTAAGCAAAAGGGCACATATTAGATTTCTGTATGCAGTTTGAAAGATAAGTAAAGTTGTTGGTTTGGGGTTTGTGGGTTGTTCTTTTTGTGGTTTTTTTTTTATTTTTTTGAGATATGTCCTGAAGAGTCTTCCCACTCTCCTTAAATTCTGTGCAGTGGTATGATTGTAGTCCGGGAAAAAAATTACAGTATGTGGGAACAGCAAAAACTTGGTTTGCACATTCAGCAAAAAATAAGTGCTTGAAATGCAGCTCATGGAGGACCTGCGAATAGCTTAATAGTCATCCTCTCTGTACTGAGCTGAAGGTATCTCTCAGGGAAATGAAAAACTAATCGTCTCATATAGTTGTATTTCCAAAAAGTCAGTCACATAGTGACTTCTGATTCACGTTCTGTGGATATATGGTAATTGCCAGTTGATAGTTTGCCCTAACAAAAGAGGGAGCACATAAAAACTTCTCTGACTTCCACAGAAAACAGAAAAGTTTCAACATAACAAAAGTTCTACGGACAGCCTTTTCCAGATCTGCATAAGTTTTTCTTCTTTTTTTTTTTCCCTAAGTAGAAATAAAACATGCATTTTAAAAATACTTAATGGCAACATGATAAATAGGTTCAAGAGAATTATGTGTTGTCTGCTGAAGAGTCTCATATAGAAATCAACTTTGACTGTACTTAGAACTTAAAGTTTCGTAATACTTTCTGTTGGGAGATCTGAAAAATACTGGTAGAAAGATGGGGTAAACCTGGAAATTGGTAAACAAATTAATCTTTAAACACCCTGAAGAATAATAAGACATTCAGCAAATCTGGAGGACAACAAATATAGTAAAGTAAAAGTCTTGTGCCAGTCAGCAGAGGAAGTGCGTGGGAACAAACGAGATTTTCCGGATACAAGTTATCTTATTGAGACTAATTTCAGTCAAGGTGGCTTAGTACTGTTCGGTAACTTTTTGCTGGCTGGTTTAAATAGGAAGCAGAAGTAGTGTTTAGAGAAGAACCTGCCTAGACGTGTGCTATTGCATCTTAAGGCATCTTTGAACTAAAAATAGTTTTAAAGTATGAGATAGTAACAAATATTCTTAAGTGTAAAACCTTAATGCTCTGTCAGTGTCTTCTGGTCTTTGAACTGATGTGGGGTTTAAATAGTGTTTTGGAGGATTTTAATAGTTTTTTGTACTATGCCACCCTCCACAAGTTTGGGTTTTTCTTTGAGATATTGAGGGCAGGAGCTACTGTGAAATGAGAGGCAAGAAAAGAATCATAATGCAGTTATTTCCTAGGGAGTTTGTATTTTTCTCAGTAGAGTCAATTCTTAAAATCTGTTAGATTCCTCCCCCCCCCCTGCCCCCCAACACTCAGGTTGTTTCTTCCCACATTACTTTCTCCTAGCTGTACTGAGCAATTTCTAATTTATCGTCTCTCTGAAGGTTTTTTCCTTGCTGTCTTGTCCCATGTTGTGTATTGTCTCTTCATCTTCTGGATCCTTTTAATTTCCCTTGCACTGCCAGCTAACCGGTCCCTCTCCTGTACTGAAAAGTTTTGAAGTGAGCAAATCACTGTTGTTAAAACAATTAAACTATTAAAATGATCTAGCAGCTCACTTGTTTATCATGCAATAGCATTGCCCTGTGCTTAATGTGTTGGCTATTATTCTTATATCCTTTCCTTCATTTATGTTTTATACTCAACATTATTCCATTATGCCTTTTAGCTTGTTCATAAAAATATTTTGTGTTAAAATTCTCTTGCCATTATTTGTCCGTGATTCTTCAGATTTTTTTTCTAGATGTTACAGCCTTTAAGTTGTTACAGCCTTTTACAGAATCTATACTTATTTTCATTTAATAGTTTACAGAAGCCAGTTTTAAGTAGAAACCACAGAGAATTGATTTGTCATGGCTTCTGCTATACATAAGAAAAGGCCCCGAATTCAATAAAATCTAAGTTAGTTAACAGCTATTGTGTGAAGAGATGACAAAGAAAACTGCATTTGTGGTGGATTTTTGTTGTTTGGGGGGGGGGTGGTGGTGGTGGTGGTGTTGGTAACATCGGTGAATAATTGCTAATATATAGACTATTCTAATGACATCAATATTGATCACGATTGTTAGGTATTAAGGTTGCCGTAAGCTAACAGAAGTAACTGCCGTTTCATTGGATTTGAGGAGTGTAGCTGCTTTTGACTTAAGAGGCTATTGTAAGCTGACAGTTCAAAACATAAGCTGCTCTTAATAAGCAGAATGGAGATACTTTATGAGAGCCCCTGTTTTTGCTGAACAACCAACCTAGCGCCATGCCTGTCCTCTGTATTTTTACCGGTGTGTCTTGTTCTGTTCTTGAAAAGTTTTAATCCCAACCTGCTCTAAGTGGTGGGAGAGTAGGATTTCATTACTTCCTTTCCTCTCACTCCAGTTCACTGGAACATGACTAACGGGAAGAACAAGATAAACTGCATGTTCTCAGTGTTCTCTGTTGTGTCAACTTACAAAGGTTTTGTGTGAACGTAGTAGCTGGAGCTTACATTGCCCGCTTTGAGGTGCCATCCAGGCACCCAGGCAGCATAATAAAGCCTGTAAAACCATCCCAGAGATTTGTCCAGTTTGGGGCAGTCAACACTGTGTGCTTAAATCCACTGAACTTCAGTGGCAACCAGCTTCGTTCCCCACGTTTTCAAACTGGTGTTTCCTATGGTTTTAGTCAGCCTAGTGAAACAGTCGCTAAGTGCTAACTAGGTGCACTTCACCTGCTGATTGATCATAGAAGAATAAATGCTAAGAAGTTTTGCTGTCCAGGACAGAGCAGAAATTTGCCTGCTGTGTTAACTGTATTTGTTAGCTTTTGTATTCATGCGACTGTTCATATTTTGTAGGTGCGCGATTAACTGACTTTCATATTGGTCTTTGCTTTGGACCTCAGAGTTTATAATTTCTAATTTCTGTTTCTCCTTCCTTGGGAGAATGTGGGGTACTCCAACTAGGGTCCGCTTTGATCCCCTTTTTCCCCTTCCTTCCCTCTCCGTGCCAAGTATTGTCATGGCTTTTTTTGGATACAGTTAATTTCATCAATTGCAAAGAATTGCCCGGTGCTTTTCCTGACATGTGTGAAAGGGTTGCTAGCCGCTTCACTTCCCAGTTCAACAGAGATCTCTTCTGGTTGGATGTGATTCAGTAAGACTTTTATCCTAACCCCTTGCAAAGTGGAATGTCGCAGTTCAGCCAGCTCTGTGTTACAGCTATATGTTTTATTCCCAAATGGAAGTGTGCAAATTTTCAGGAGGTTGCTCTAGCCACATTCTGATCTAAATAGCCCCAAGGAATCTGTGGTCTGCAAGCTGTATAGCTGCGTTGGCAAAGTGCAGTGATGAGCTATTTGTGCAGGTAGCTTAGACACCTACACAGACATGCTTAGTGTGAGCATATAATAAAATACATTTTATCATGATTTGACCTATATAATTTTCTGTTGAAAAAAAAAATACCGAATCTTAATCATCATAAAAGTACATACAGGACCTTTAAGGGGGTGATCTCTTCCACAGGTACATCAACTCAGCCAGGTTTAGAAATACAAAGTACATGTGTGAAAATTGGACAGTGCAGGGAGGGGTGTAAAGGAATAGCTGACAATCAAACCTTCTTCAATAATTCTGTCATGTTTTACTTTTACCAGATTAAAGAGGCAGCTGATATTATTCAGAAACTGCATTTGATTGCACAGGAATTGCCTTTTGACAGGTAAAATTCTGTCTAAACACCTTCTTTTTAAAAAAATAAATACATCTTCACATGGCTATAATTTTCTGATGCTTCCCTTGTCTACTTTTTTGGTGCTTTACTTAGTGATTCATGCAGCATTTGAGATGGATTGTGTGCTTATTTCTCTCTCCTCTATTCTTGAATTTGTGTTCACACACTCATGTTGCAGGATCATCTTTAAATACACATCCTAAACTGCTTAACAGACTTCTAATGGGATAATTTTGCTGTGCTGACTTAATGCTAGATTTGAATTAGATGCTTGTAGGTTTTTATGGATATAAAGCTTGTAACTTTTCTGTCATCTTTGTGTTACATGTTTTCATTTTGAAGTAGAGAGTCTGTTACTCATGATCTAGGATGTCTGTGATTTCTCTTGAGATGTGGATTTGAATTTAATCATGGTATTTTTGTTCTTAACAGGTTTTCTGAAGTAAAATCAAAGATAGCAAGTAAGTTATCTATCCAGTTCAATCCATATTCCTATATTTGAATTGTTGAAGATGATTAAAGAAGTATGCAATACTGTCAGCATTACAGTTTTTGTCAGTGCTTGTATTACATAGCCTGATGGATTTTTGTTGTTATCCCCTTTCCTCTCCAGGTAAGTACCATGATTTAGAGTGCCAGCTAATTCAAGAGTTTACCAGTGCGCAGCGGAGAGGTGAAATCTCCAGAATGCGAGAAGTAGCAGCCGTTTTGCTTCATTTTAAGGTAAAAACTGAGGGTTTTAATTTAAATACATAAAACAACGCATGATACAATCAGTGCCTGTTTTAAGTGAACATACTTGCATGGGTGCAACCACCATATCAGATAACACATATAACTTCAAAAATACTCACAGGTTCCATCTGAAATCAAATGCAGGGGAGTAAGAGGCAGAAGATGGGGGATTGGAGGCAGTGTCAGTATTCCAAGATAATCTTTTCTTGTATGTGTGTGAACTGACTTTCATGCTTGAGAAAGTGTGTTGAAACCTGTGGTGTATGTCCATGTAGAGTGACAGTAAGTGACGTTACGTTAAGTTTGTTACAAAAATGGGTTTGAAGAATAGTCTACACTCTTGATGAATCTTTTTTTTTAGTTGGGTTTTTTTTTTTCAATAACTTTCTCATGGGGATTTTATTTACTTGATTTCATTTTATACTGAAAGCATGGAGAACCTGCTTTAACGGACTTGTTTTGCTCCTTCCATAGGGCTATTCCCATTGCGTTGATGTGTACATAAAACAGTGTCAAGAGGTAATGCATTTTGTTTGTGTGTCTCTTTGGGTTTTGAGGTATTTAGTCATATAGGTTGTTGTAAATATATTATGAAATGTGCTTCTAAAACCCTAGGGTGCATTCCTGAGGAATGACGTATTTGAAGATGCAGCAGTTCTCTGCCAGCGAGTGAATAAGCAAGTTGGAGAAGTCTTTAGCAATCCAGAGACTGTGCTAGCCAAACTCATTCAAAATATCTTTGAAGTTAAACTTCAGGTATTTCAAATTTTAACATGCTGAAGTTCATTGGGGAGACTGGTAATCCAAAAATTTTGTATCTAGTAATAACCGTTAATGAGAATTTATAACATTTGTGGTCTTGTATAAGGATGTGGAATCACAGCTGATTGGTCTGTAACAATTCAGACAGATAATCAAGCCTATATCAAATAAAGCTGCTTGTAGTCTGAATACAGTGCAGCTGAAACTACTCAAAATTCCATGTGTAAAATTGTAAAGGAATCAGTATGTTCATTAGCTAAGTCACAAAATGTTATACGCATATTTGATTTCTTCTGTATGCCCCCTATGAAGAACATGTCAGGAAAAGAGGTTTCACATTTAATAAGTATCTTTAATCTGTTCATTCTTGGAATTGGGCTTCGTGTGTAAGGTTAGCATTGAATAAGCAAAAATAATTTATGTTGTGGATACTGTCTTGCAGCTAATGCAATATTTATATGAAAGTCTGGAATAGTTGAAAATACTAAGTTTTCCATCCTGTGAATACACTCACTTAAGCGTGTAAAGTCAACAACATGACTATTTGTTGCAAAAAGCAGTTTCCCTGTAGATGTTATTCTCCTTGTAGTGCAGAGATTGAGCTGGTGTTTCAACCCCAAATTTGTGTGTGAGTTTTGACTTAGTATTTTATGGTTATATGTTTTTTTTTTTGTCCAAATACTCAATGACAAGAAGGCTCTAAGCTTGTATCTGCTTTGTTTATGCATTATGATAAGCAAATATGTGAGCATCTCCTTTGCTTACTGTCAGTTGCAGAAATGCCCCTAGGCCTCCAGTGCTTTTGATTCTCAAAAAGAGGGGATTTTGTGTTTGTTGGTCAAGCATATTTTCAAAGCAATCTGCCTTTTGTCTTTGCTTCACACAGGACTGCTTTGTGTTATTAAATAATTTTCTTCTAAAAGATGCATCTAACTGTCTGTACATAATGCAGGATCTGTTCTATAATCTCTAATTTACAAACAAAGACTATATGAATTACCTTAAGTAAGAAATACACTTTGCAGTAAACTACATATAATCTAGCAAGTAGTGAGGATGGCCTGTGGTTGCTAGTTAATCTTCTAACAGATGTACCCAAATTTTACAGAGTTATGTGAAGGACCAGCTAGAAGAACACAGGAAATCAGATGCAGAACAGTATCTTAAGAATCTCTATGATCTGTATACAAGGTATTTGTATGTTGATGAAATTATTTTTGTAGATATTCTCATGTAATAGATAGACTTATTATCAAGATGTAGGAAGAGAAGTGAAAAATGTAAACTTCTCATAAAATTGAAAATTTTTTATGGCCACTAGGCTTTACGATGATTGCTTTCCTAAAGTAAACTTAAAATTGCCATTATTATTTTTAATGGGTAGTACTTAGTATAGTGATTTTTGGGGAGTAATTTGAAAACTGTGCAAAAAAACTCCACATCTCGCTGGCGACTTACTTGGTTGCAGTTGTACTGTATGTAATTAAACGTGAATTATGTGAAATTCTGTACTTAAATGTAAAGCTGCTAGAAGTCTTAATTGCAATCAGGATTCTGTTGTGCTATGTACTTTACAAACATGTAATGCTGTAATTCATACAAATTCAACCTTTTCCTCCTCTCCTCTTCTTTGTTTCTTTTGCATAAAGAACTACTAATCTGTCAAGCAAATTGATGGAATTTAACTTGGGTACTGATAAGCAGACTTTCTTGTCTAAGCTTATCAAATCCATTTTCATTTCCTACTTGGAGAATTACATTGAGGTGGAAATTGGTTATTTGAAAACTAGGAGTGCTATGATTCTGCAACGCTATTATGATTCCAAAAACCACCAGAAGAGGTCCATTGGCACTGGAGGGTAAGTTTCTGCTGTGAAGTTTCCTACTTTTAAAACGGAAGGGAGGTGGTAAGGGGAGAAGCAGTATTTGCTATGTCATATATACGGTGATGAACTGCAAAAGAGCAGGCTACTAAAATGACGTACAGCTTTTTATAATTTACTATCACTTTATGTTAACTTTTGCTAAAAAGTGCATTGCTCTTGGTACATGTGAAAGGTGATGCATGGTATTTATACGCTCATGGGAAATGAAAAATACCAGTTAAACCTATGTTTCAACTTAGGATCCAGATCCACAAAAGGACTGAAGCAAAATTAAGGTACCTAAAGCATGTATATGTGTGTATCTAAAAGCATACATTTTTTTTCACCTGCCTAGGTCTTGTGGTCCCCTCCCAAGACCTAGGAAGGGGAAAAGACCATAGCAATGTCAGTGAGAAAGCTCTTAGTGAGACCAGAAGATGCAATGGACTTAGAGAAAGGTAAAACAAGACTTCATTATCCTCAGGGTAGAGAAACACTCATAAAGGAGTAGTGAGGAGTGGGAAAGGAAGAATTAAAACTTGTGTGAAGCAGAGGTGATAAGACTACTGCGCCTTTCAAAGAGCTACTGGGTTCAGTGTTAGGAATGAAAAGTGCTTTGGAGAGAACAGCAGCGGCAAAGTAATTAAATGAATTACAAAACAGAAGATGAAAATTTAATTTTCTTGGGGAAAATAAATTTATTGTAGCGACCGACTTTATGGGTTGTTTTATGCATGGAAATGTGTTGGAGCATGCTTGACTAAATCAGGACTGCTGAGGTAGTGGATGAGGATGAGACGATTTGTGGGTGTAGATGAGATAGAAAGCTGTCGTTAGTGTTTTGAAAGTACAGTGTGTGGAGGCTACGCTTCGTCCACAGAGCATAAGTGCCATAAGATTCAATTGAAATTATTCTTATTCTGCAACGGGGAATAGCTGGTCCCATGGTGTGAACATGCCACGATAGAACACAGTTGACCATGGGATCACAGGTGGTAGTTTTGCGTTTACTGGCAATTTTTTTTTTAAGCTTGCAAGACTGTCTTAATGCTTGCATATCGTAAGCTGTGTCTTGGGTTGTGTTTAAGTTAACAACTAAAATACCCTAATTGTTTGTTGAATTTCAGCATCAAAATTTCCATCCGGTGAAATCTTCTTTTGGTATATCTTTATTCTAGTATTCAAGATCTCAAAGAGAGAATAAGGCAACGTACAAACTTACCATTGGGGCCAAGCATTGACACACATGGAGAAACTTTTCTGTCACAAGAAGTGGTGGTTAACCTTTTGCAAGAAACTAAACAAGCTTTTGAAAGATGTCACAGGGTAAGTTTGCTTCCCGCTATCTTCATTAATGATACAATTTTGTGCATGAAATTAAATCTTGAGGTTCAATTTTCAGTTGACGTATGGTAGGAAGACAGGAAGGATGTTATTAAACAAATTAATTCTCTTTTGTGTTTTTCACTGAATCAGGGTCGTGGTGGAAGCTAAGGGTTTGCTTTGGAAATGTGGATCTAGTTTTGTTTCCTGTTTGGTTTTTTTAATACTGTCTATTTTTGGAAGAAGTGGGGAGGGTTAAACCTGTTATCTACATTGCTTTTCTTAGTAAATTAGACTCAAGACTTGAGAAGCCTTTAGTGGTGTTTTTTTTTCCCCCTGCTTTAAAAATATATAGTTCAACAGTTTTCTCCTGTGTCAAGTGCTAGTTCCTTCAGCATTAGAGAATGTCACCAATAAAATGCTGAGAGGGATAATCATTAACATGGTTTGCCTTGCTAACCCTCTACTGTTCTTTAAGTGTTTCAGTCTAAGCAAAAAAAAAGTGTTTTCCTTCTGATTAAATATCTGTCAGTTGGCCTTTGTTTGATGTTTTAGTGTAAATGAAACCCCTTGAAATTTAATTGCAAACTTAAATGCTGGGGACTTTTTATTAGCTCACTACACTTTCTAACACATTTTAATGCCTTTAAAGTGCTAAATTAGCTTAGTGCAGAAAAACTTAACATTTTAGATATTTAGAATTTTAGTATTTTATATACTTCAAGGCGCCAAAGATATAACAAAATACAGATACAGCGCTATTACCTCAACACGCTGGCATGACCACCTTCCTAGTCAGCAGGTAGATCATTATTTTTCTCAATAAGGTAGTTGCTAGAAATGGTTGTTAAATTCATGATATAAACTAACTTTTCCCAATTTGCGCAAAAAAAAATTTATTTTTTTTCTTTCCTGTTGGGATCAGAATTTTTCATACTTGCTCTGACAACAATTGTACGTATTGGGATAGAAACCAATGCTAAATGGATCTCGGCATATAAGGAGATTTTTAGAATTACTGGCATATAACTTCTCTGTTATACATGTTGCTAGGGTTTTGTTTGTGGCCAGGGTAACCCACTATGCAAAAGAGAAGTTAAATATGTCCCTGGCTAATTAACTGTAATATTTATATCACACGACATGCATACAGGTATGCTGTGTGTCTCAATTGTGACTGCTTTAGGAAAAATAAGTTGGTAATTCTGAATGTAATTGTACATTGCAAAATTTTGGTGTTTGGAAATCTCTGTAATGGTGTTTTGTTGTCCGGGGGGTTTGTTTTGGGTTTTTTGGGAATACAGCAGAAATCTTTGGGAGTGTTGTTACATAAATTAACTTGAATTGCAATAGCAATCTTTCTTACTCCTAGCTTCGTAAAGTCTTGGCATAATTCCTTAAAAACCAAAGCTGTATTTCTTATGTGCAAAAGCCCTGTCGCGTTTTTCTTTAGAAAAGGGATTTACTGACAGGTTGCTGTCCAAAATCCCATGTTGCTTACAGCTCATGAAGGTACAGATGCTCTGGGTATATGTGGGCATTACTTCACTTAATAAAAAATTTCGTGCTCCGTTGACTCCAGCTGAACTGTGATAAATGTAGCTGAAGTCCAGCCTGTGTTATTTTTTCTGCAGCGCTGTGGCAGCGCTGAAAGAACAGCTGCACTGGGTGAAAGTGGAGGTCCATCTAACCCAGTGTCCTGGCTCTGACCGTGGCCAGGGTCTTAGTAAAAGAGGGGGGGGGGGAAAAAGCAGGAGTGTGGATAGAGTCAGCTTTTCTGTGTACATTTTCCCAGCATCCAGATTACACCTGGACAATTGTGTTTTAAGGACTATTAATTGATATTTTCCATTATTATTATTATTAGAAAGTGTTTATACTTCCACTTTTTGTAGCATCCTGTGGTGTGCTAGCTTCATTTTACTTGATAGTGCTGAAAGGTTTATTGATACTAAAGGCTGTTCCTAAATATCTCTCTGTATGGATACTTTTAATTTAGAATAAAATTCCAATTATTCTGGAATACTTGTTACATTTTAAGCTTATCCCCTACGCAGTATTGGATAAACTTTCAAATGTGTGTAGAACTGACCTTTAGGATAATTTTTTTTTTCTCTTTCTTTAAAGCTCTCTGATCCATCTGACTTACCGAAGAATGCTTTCAGAATTTTTTCTATGCTTGTAGAGTTCTTATGTACAGAGCACATCGATTATGCATTAGAAACAGGCCTTGCTGGTGAGTTTAATATTTTTTGAGCATTTCATCTCATTGGCCTTTTTGTGCAGATGATCTTTGCCAGTCTTTGCTGTGCCTTATTGATTGGCCTTGTTCAGGATGCATTGGGTAAATGAAATTTGTTTTGTGTATTTGGGAGTCAGCGTTTAATGTTTTCTAAAGTGTAACTTCCATTTGGGGAATTGATGCACAGATTGATTGCACACGCTACTGCCTTCAAAAACACTTGTATCATAGAAACTGGGACATGAGCACTCCCTACCTCTTTTAATTGTTCTCTGTGCCATAGCAAGAGAATATTTTTATATTAAGGCTTAGTGTCTTATGATTTATAAGAATTCCATGCTTGTTTGTATACCTGTGGTTTTAAAAAGTGACAGTGATGGCAAATAACAAAGCTGCTTGTATTCAAGAAGTTAAAATCTTGACAGTGAGAACCTATCTTTCCTATATGAAAACATAAATCTCCTGTTCTGAAGAAATATTTTAAATTGGCCATTCCAGTTTGCTTTTAGAAATTGTACAAGCAAGATATTCTCTGCTTATGGTTATTACCTGATACAGTTGTAAGAAATATTGTCTATATGGCACCATGGTAAATTTTTGAAACTCTGAAGCCTATGGTTTAAGCATTCACAGAAAAATTTTGCCTATTTCAAAAATCATCATGCTAATTATAATAACTGCTTATCATTAAAATCCTAATGGAACCTTATTTGCCTTAGGCATTCCCTCTTCTGATTCAAAGAACGCAAATCTTTATTTCTTGGATGTTGTCCACCAGGCCAATACTATTTTCCATTTATTTGACAAGCAGTTCAATGATCATCTGATGCCATTGATCAGGTACGTTATTTTGATTAGCGTTTCCTTTGTGAATGGTCATTTTTGGTGAGGAATGCGATTTTCTTCATCCTTCATCTCTGTTAAGAGGGGTTTATTGTTGGAGTGGTTCAGCTTGATGTTGTGGGAAGATAAAATGCTGTAACGAGAGGAGGAAGAAGGGAAGTTACAGAAGTCAATACCATGGAGAACTAACGGGAGAGAGGGAGCTCTGAGAGCACTGGTAGGAAGGAGAGACAAGTTGCTCCTTGAAGACCTCACTGCTGCGTTACAGACCAGGACTAGAGGGGGTTGAGCTGGCACTGTCAGGCCTGCTGAGAATCCCGGGGGACTGAAGCTGGCTGACTTCCATCTAAACTAGTCCTTCCTGACAGGATGGGAAATCTTAACACAATCCTGTTGTAAGTAACAGACCCAGCAGACAAATTCGTTTTGATATTTTAACGCTGTCACACACCCGACCCTTTATACCGTTGCAGTTCTTCTCCTAAATTATCTGAATGCCTCCAGAAGAAAAAGGATATCATAGAACAAATGGAAGTGAAGCTGGATATGGGCATCGACAGGCAAGTAGAGATTTAAACTTTCTTTTAATCATTAATTCTTGTGAAACTCTTCTGTGATGTATCCTTGCTTTCCTTTTAAGGATTAATTATTTCTGAACACAAAATTGATTTTTTTATTTTTTTTTTTAATCCATTGAGTTCTGTCTGTTTAGAGAGTCATATTTTCTATGGCAGATTTCTGACCCACAAATACTTCTGCAAGGACGCTAAAAGATTTTGGTTCTGTTGAAAGAGTGCAATCATTCAGTTTTACCTTACTGTCTCAAACTACTTTTTTTCTACTTTAAAAGGAGGAGGAACGATGATTGAAATAGGTTAAAGACTTGCAGGATTTCCATTAGGAGCGAAGTTTGACAAAAATAGGTTAGATGATTTCCTTGAATCTGTGCAGTGCTATGGATTAGACCGAGTCATAGAAGTCTGTAGACCTGCAATAATTTTGAGTCTGACATTGACTTGCTTGTGAGTGACTCATTTAATCTCTCCCCTTCCCACCTCCCCTCCCCCCCCATTTCTCCAAATAAAAATTAGGGGATAGCTATAAAAATTGTAAATTAAAATCATAGCTGTTTTGTAGCAGAGGAAAATAACATACTAACGAGATTAATATTAGGAAATGGAGCTGTTGTGCAATGCCCTACTTTGGTCCGGGAAGCGTGTAGAGTTCCCATATTTCAAGGTGGCATTTGTCAACCTAGAAGATTTTACCCAAGCTCTCTGTACCTGTTTTCTCTCTGCAGTAATGGAAATAAGCCATCCTGTGGGTAGCAGGGGCTACTCTGGAAACTATAGTTGGGGTTTTTGTAAGGATCACACCATATGGGAGACGGATGAGAACAGCACTGCGTTTGTGTCCTACTGGATACTTTCTGCAGAGAGATGAGGAAGAAGTTTGACATGTTATTTGCACCTGCATTTTCTGCAGGTTCAAAAAGAATGGTGGAGATAGAGGATGCGTAGGTAGATGGCAACTGAGATTTCAGCTGCTCCTGCTGGAAGAAACCTTAGAAGTTTAAAGGCAAAGTTTGAAATACTTGAACCAGTGAGGCCCTTAGATTAGAGCTAGACAGATACATGTCAGTCATCAGCATTAGAATAGTTTGTAACTGTTTGTGTAAAATAATGAATCTCTTAAAAGTGATAGTAAGACTTAGGAGAAAAGTCTCTGTTCAAAGTTCTATTGATGGAGACTTCAAAAACATTTCTGCTTTGGCACGGGTAAGAGAGATTAGTTTTGAGATGAATGTTACATGTGAAATGTGTTTGTGTACCTGCTTACGTGCTACTTGGTGGTGCCACTGATGGTGCTGAGAATTGATTGTCTTGCTTAAACTAGATCATTCCTTTAAAAATTAACAGCAAATTTCTAAATGTTGATAGTTTCAACATTATCCAATCTGAAAAAGTCCAATAGCAGCTTCTAGATTGGCATTCATAGCAATTGTCTACCTCTGTAAAAGTGATCTATTAGCCACACAGAATCAGTTCAACTGGTTTTCTTTTGGTGTGTATTCTGTCTAAACAGCCTTGTGGGAGTATTTATTGAAAATGGAAATTGAGGAGAATGCAAGATATAATTTCTTTAAATTTCTTTTGGTGTGTGGATTGTTGAATGAAATACACCTGAAATGCAAGCCTGAGCTCTATGCTTAGAAAAGAATTTTAGTCCCTCTTTGGATACACGTATTCTTCTCTCCTTCACCGCACCTTGAATCCTTCAAGGCCTGTAATGGCCTTGACTGTGTTTTCTTTGGGGAGGTTGGAGGGGTAAGGAGGTGAAGAAAAGGGTGAGGGAGAGGGGGGAGAAGACAGAGGGAGGTTCCTGGTAAAGGTAGGCACTGAGAGGGGTATGCAGCTTCTCATGGCTGCTTTGCTGTTTGACTTTTGGTTTGGACTTCAAGTAGACCAGGGCCTTGACCTTAGATAATGTTCTGAAAAGATAAATCCTGTGAGGGAGATATAAATGATGGCACGAAACTCTACTAGATTTCTGAGAACAAAAGAAATACCAAACTCTGGCAAAGGAAGAGGGTTTTTCTCTCCCCCCCCCCCTTTCATTTTCCGAGTGTTTGCTGATGCTTGCTTCTGAGTAATACGCAACGTGGTCTAATTCTGCTACACTTTTTGGAATGCTTCCTTCAGCTTTCCAATTCTTTCTGCATTGAAGAATGCTATTCAGTTTCTCTGAAGAGCTGTGTTTGAATGGATTATCTTACAATTAATGTGTCCCCTTAAAAATTAGTTGGCCAGCATGCTGTGTGCTGTGCTCCAAGACGCTGAACTTGGAAAGAGGAAAAGAGTTTTTAGGGTTGTTGGGGGTTTTTTCGCTGATTCTTCTTTTTCTAGCTGCTTATGTAAAATCAAGTGTACCCTCTCCAGAGAACTGCGTTGCAAATTCAGAAGAGTGCGTATGTGTGTGTGTGCACATGTTTTAAGTATTGAGGTGCTGGAGCGTGTCCAGAGAAGGGCAACAAGCTGGTGAGGGGTCCGGAGAACAAGTCTTATGAGGAGCGGCTGAGAGAGTTGGGATTGTTTAGCCTGGAGAAAAGGAGACTGACAGGAGCCCTTCTCGCTCTCTACAACTCCCTGAAAGGAGGGTGTACTGAGGAGGGGGTCAATCTCTTCTCCCAAGTAACAAGTGTTAGGACAAGAGGAAATGGCCTCAAGTTGTGCCAGAGGAGGTTTAGATTGGATATTAGGAAAAATTTCTTCACGGAAAGGGTTATCAAGCATTGGAACAGGCTGCCCAGGGAGGCGGTGGAATTGCCATCCCTGGAGGTATTTAAAAGCCACGTAGACGTGGTGCTGAGGGATGTGATTTAGGGGTGGTTTTGGCAGTGTTAGGTTTATGGTTGGGCTCGATGCGCTCAATCCAACCTAAGTGATTCTGTGATTTCCTTTGACATGTCCGGACGCTGCTTGCTTCTTTTAATAAATGTTTGCTTTTATTGTATCTGCTGTATGTTAACTCAAATGTTAGGTAGTTTTTTCCTCATTGCTTTATGCTGCTTACTTTTGTATAGAATCGTATTACTATATGTAAATATAAAGATCGAGTAAATTAAAATGTTCCCCTCAAAACCCAATCTGTATTTGTAACCTTAAAGGACCCTGAATTGTATGATTGGACAGATGAAGCACATCCTGGCTGCAGAGCAAAAGAAGACAGACTTTAAACCGGAAGATGAAAACAATGTTTTGATTCAATATACTAATGTAAGTAAACTGGGTCCTGTCTCATTGTATAGTTTGAAGTGCTTGTGAGTGTTAGCAGGTACAAGATGTTCCTTATCAAACATGCATTGAATGACATGTGTGTTTGATTAATTTACTTAGCTAGTCTGTTTTGCACTAAGCACCTCTGAACTCTGTTGTGGACTGTTTTCTCAAGCTGAAAAGGAACATTAGCAGTTTTGTATCCAGTGTCAGACACAAATTGGTAGGTACTGGACAAACTGTCACATTCTTTCCCCTCCCAAGAGGCCCAGATTTGGAACAACGTTTTTAGCTGATAATTGTTTCGGATAATCAATTATCAGGTACTCTCTAGTTGCTGGGCACTTTTTCCCCTTAGAATGGCAGGAGCATGACAAAGCAGCACAGCTATGGCATGAACATTCTTTGCTGCAGAACATTGTCTCTACCACTGAATCTGTCTGAATCCCAGCCCACGGGCTGTTGGGAAGCTGTAGTGCTGGGTTACATTAGGCATGTGGCAGGGAACAATGCGGAGAGGAGTGGAGAACAAACTACAATGTCAGTCAATGGGAAGAAGTGAGGGCACTGCCTGAATGCCTGCAGCCGGATGGGAATAGGAGCAGTAGGACATAGAGTGAAGATCATAGAATGGTTTGGGTTGGTTTACTTCTAGAAAGTAAATTACCTCATTCTTTTTTTTTCTTTTTATTATATAGGCTTGTGTTAAAGTCTGTGGCTATGTTAGAAAGCAGGTGGAAAAGATTAGAAATTCTATGGATGGTAAGAATGTGGACACAGTTTTGATGGAGCTTGGAGTTCGTTTTCATCGACTTATCTATGAACACCTACAGCAATATTCCTACAGTTGCATGGGAGGCATGTTAGCTATTTGTGATGTGGCTGAATACAGGAAATGTGCCAAAGACTTCAAGGTAAGCGTGTAGGGGTTGGTGATGTACAGCCATGTCAAAATTAGTAGCAGAACTCTATTTTTAATCAGGCGTTTTTTCTTCATAAAAATAGTTTGTTTCTGTTTGAGCATCAGCATTTCATATAGTGATATTATATATTCTGCCACTATACCACCAGTTCTTTATAATGTCCTAAAGAGCAGTTTCCTGAGTTTGCATTATTATGTATTCTTTGTATAACATGTGTGTGCGTATCTCCCCACAGATGTATATGTGCACGTCTGTATATATTTATGTACACATGAGGAGAGAATGGTGGATGTAAAGCCTCTGTAGGGAGGAAGAGTTTTGAGAATCTAGGTGGACCTTGGGTTATAAGAGTTCAAGCAACTCTAACTCTTAATGTCTGTCTCTGTTTTTTCTCTTAACCACAGATTGCGCTGGTGTTACAGCTCTTTGATACCTTGCATGCACTTTGCAATCTTCTGGTTGTAGCCCCGGATAATTTAAAGCAAGTTTGCTCAGGAGAACAACTTGCTAATCTGGACAAGAACATCCTTCACTCCTTTGTTCAGCTGCGTGTTGATTATAGGTCTGCTCGTCTTGCTCGTCACTTCAGCTGAGAGCATGGGAAAAAACGTTGTACCTTTGGGCAGGCCTCGGTTGCTAGAAAGCACAGGGAATGATTTCTTACCGAACCATGGTTGTAACTGTTGTGGGATAAGGACTGTTCAGAATAAAGCAGCAGCCATATTTAAATGTGACTATGTAGAAGGCAAGCAGGTAAAAATCTGAATGATAGTTCATGTAAGCTAAAGTTCTCCTGGAGAAGAATATTGCAAATCTACTTGCTACTGATTTTTTTTTTTTTATTGGAAACATGTCAGTGTAGGAAAGCAAGTGGTGCATTGAAAGTATTTTAGTCTTCAATATTGAATTATCAGATACCATTTGTTAGACTTGAACTACAGAGCATAGCGTAGGTAATGGATTACATAGAATAGACCAGTGTAAAAACATTCTTCATCAATTTTAATGACTTAGACTTCAGCACAGCTAATCATAATCAAATTATCTTTGATTGGTGTTTCTAAGTCATTTCTTTCATTTAAAATGTTATCCCGCTCAATGTAATTTCTTGCTCTAATTAATTAGCTTGGAATTTCTTTCAGATGTAGGAGTAAAAGCAACACTATCCCAGAAAGATGTAATTTATTCATTGTGTAGCATTCTCAACAGAACTAAAGTGGTGACAAGTTTTGGGGGTTTGGGGTTTGGTTTTTTTTTGGGTTCTTTGGCTTTGGTTTTTTTGCACCTAATAGTCAAGGGTCCACTGGAATGTATTGCCATTGTATGATCTGACATTCTTGTCTCTGTTTGATACTGCACACTGAATTTTATGTATGCTCCTAAAGTAAATGCAGCTGCCTTGTCTAAGACATTCTTAGTACAGGGTCAGGGTGCCCATTGTTGGGTTAATATAGGAGAACTTTCTCCTGTCTGTTGTTTTGTATGTAAATAAAGTCAGATTATGACAAAGTGAAAGGATAAAATGTAGCCCAGTTGTTCAAATGTGGGAGGAATGGAGAGCAGCTCTAGCGAAACCCTGGAGTTGAAAATTCCTGTGCTGAAGATAATTGATCCTCAGTGCCTGAGCAATAGAAAATGTTGAAGCGTGCGAAAGCTTCTCTTCCACTGATCATAATTTTAATATTGGAGACAGGCTACTTTTGTGTCTGTTATGCTCCAGCGTTTATTCAAGGTGTTTCTGAGATGGACCCATGGTGTGCATGTAGTGAACTGAAGCAACAGTGATGTTAGAAACATCTGGAGTAGCTTTTCCACAAGCAGTTGAAAATCCTTGTAAACAGACTTTTGTTCAGTGTGAGCTGTTGTGGAAAGCAGGTTGGAACTGCTGTGGTTTGTGTCTTCAATCTGGTTTACATCATCCCTGAACAAATCATCTGTAACACTTTATTTCTGCCCTAGGCTCAGCGTATGTTGTGGAAACTTCTTTCTCTCCCATCTTCAGAGCAGCACTTCTAGAAATCTTATTTTATGGGTCGGTCAAATAAAACTATTTTCCTCTTTTGGTCATGACTTCCCAGGGAGTTGTTTGGGACTTCTCTTGGTTAGTTGAGGTTCTGCTTCGTTGTCTGTTTAGCAGAGCATTTTATCAGTAAACAAGAGAAAGGGTGCCCGACTGTCTCAGCGTATTCGGGGAGACCGGCTGCTCTGTTGAGCTCCGTAGTGCTATTCCTTGGCCATGGCAAAGCCACAAAGAGTTTCGGACAGTGGAGGAAGCACATGCTTATACTGCTGCCATTTTTTATTTTCTTTCTTTTTTTTTTTTTTTTCAAAAGCTCTGATGTGAATTCAGATGATACGTCTCTGTTACCTCTGTAACTGAAAGCCAACAATTTTAAGGCTGTGGTTTTATTAACCAATACAAAATCTTTCTACAAAAAAAAATGTCAATTTGTAAACACTTCAGAACAGCGAACGTCATCTTAAGACTGCAGATCACAGAAGTGCTTCAGGATTTGTTGTGTGACTGTTCGAATTATTTTCAGGTTGTATGAAATGTATTGACCATATTTCTTGCTTTGTTAGCTGTGTTTTCCATGCATATGCTCAGTGCAATATTTTCATTACGCCTGTTAACAGGAGGCAGCGAAAAGTAGGTGAATACTTAAACTTAGATATGTAAACTCTTCCTCAATAAAAAGAATTCCCTTGACACTTATTTCATTTCCATGTTCTTTAAAAATCTTTATACTCAATTGTATAAGCCCTTCTATTTAAAAAAAAAAAAAATAAAAGTAATTTTACTGACCAAATTTATCACTGGTGTGAGCTTTCCCTTTCCCCTTCCTTTAAAAAAACCTCCCCATGCACACACTGAAAGAGTTTCTATTTCTAGAGAAGACTACGTTGTCAGCAAGTTTACTTTACAATACAAGTTGGATTGGGATGGGGCCGGGAACTATAATTTTCACACATTTTTAAGTTTAGAGCTCTTACAGCCTGTAATTTGGGCAAATATTTCCAGTGGCTTCTGAATACAATAAAGTACTATCCAAAATACAAATATGCCTTTTAACGTTCACGTAATGAGTTAAAGTATTGCCTTTCTAATGTTCACTCCTAGAACACAGGCATTTAACAGGCTGGCAGCCAAATGGATGCCTGAGAGGAGGTGTGTGTATGTGTGTGTAATTATGTTGTCTACAATTGGGGAAAATGGCTTTGCGGTAAACTGTTGTAGGCTGGAAAATCAGCTGTGTTTTTACAAGTCCTATAATTTATTAACGTGATTTGGTATTGTGTTCTGGTTGCCAATGCACAGAGGGCAGGAAGGAGTCGGTGTTCTGTAAGAACACGTCTCGACACAAATAAAAATATAAAAACTTGGAAATGGAAGTGCTTGGAAAAAACAGGATCTAGTTGTTTAGAAATGGAGGGTAAGAAGTGAAGAAGGTGTGAACTGAAAGGATGTGGAAAACAATCAGTTGTAAATGAAGCAGCACGTGGAAGGAGGAGGTTAAAACATGATTAATGGAAACCTGACATACACATCCACCTAGGAGAATAAGCTGGGTTGGAATTAAAATCTTTTCACAGCCGTGTCCCACCCTGAAATGAAGTGAGCCTCTAGAGGAAGGAGACTCGCTAAAATACTTGCCCTGGAGCTGCTCGTTCATCTCGAGACCACTGGCCTCAGCAGCTGAGGTCATCCAGACGCGAGTGTATGTCTGCTGTGACGGACAGGTAACGGTGCTGGGAACGTGAGCTCTGCTTATTTCCACCGTGAGGAGCAGAAATGCATCAGCAATATGCAGCCTGATTGGAGGGGAGGAGAATTTGTCAGAGCTGGGCTTATTTTTTGCCTGAAGACTATGGAGATCTGGATAACGGCGAGTGACTGACTTGAGAATGGCATGGTATCCACAGGCATCAGGTCAGTCTATCTCACCATCGATATGTGAGCTTGGGTTAGGGTTTGGTTGGGATTTTTTTTCCCCCTCTTAGTTTTCACAAAGTTGTTTTAAATCACTTGTTGCTTCAGTGTTTAACTGCCACAGGTAAGTCACAATCTGAGCTGCCAAAGGAGGAATCCTCTGCCATGTAGCTGGTGCTGGGGTGTTGTAGTTGAGTGTTGTCTGAATGCATTGCTCCCTTTCTGTAGGAAATGTTGCAAATATGTGGGCAAAAACATCTTACCAAGTGCCCTGAAGAGGGCGAGGCCCATTGGGTTCCTTCACGAGCTGGGTGCACAATGGCCTGTTCTTCAGAAGCCCATAGTTCCATGTTTCTCTATCCAATATGTGCATGACAGTAAACCTAATGTACGCAGCTTTAGATGTCGTGACAAATTCCAAACCAGAGGGGTGCTCTTTGGATCAAGTTTTAATGGCAATAACTCTTAATTTGGATAGTTGAACTGGTCATGAATAGGGAAACCAGGCTGAGGTGATGGTTTTTTCCCTACACGAAGGAAGCAGGTATCTAAATAATTGCTTGTCTAATTTTAGACACAGGTAGCAGCTCTTCTCCTGCACCTCTTGTCCCAGGAGCAGTAGGGAGGATAAGGCAGCCGTCAGCACCAAGCCAACGCTTCTAGAGGACAACTGAAAGGTAGGAGCACTTTTCCTGTCCTCACGTTCTGCTGGATATTGGCTTCAGGGCGTTATCCATCACCACCGCCTCTGTGCTAGTTTTAAGTGGAGACAGATTGGTATTTTGCTATCTATGTTGGAGTATTTTCTCTCTGGACTTCAAGGCTGGCACATTTGTTACTTCTTTCCCAGTTACTCCTTCCCCTGTTTTAAGGAGGGGAGGGAGCCAGATCTCCTGCCCAGTCATGTTCACTGCCTTGCTTCTCTTTTCTTCCTCCATCCTCGTCTCTTGTGGCAGTAGGAGATTTCTATACCATGTCTTCTGCTTATCTTAGCGTGGGGAAGCAGCTGTGTTTGCCTGTCGTCTTTTCTCATGTATGGGGCACTGCTTACTCTGTGTCAATACTGCCCTTAGTGTATATGGAAGCCTTCGTTTCTACTTTCATTCTATTAGCTTTACGTCCTTACGCCCTGTTTTTCCTTTCCAAATCTCAGGATTGCACTATCCCTGCCCCTCTGTTACCGCACTACCAGAGAGAGAGAGAAACCTTTAACTTTGCAGCATGGCTTCTAGAAGACCTTGTTTGGTTGATCTTTCAATACACAACATTATTTGAAAGTTGATCCTTTTAAATTTTTCTTCTTGAAGTGTTAAAGCTTCTCTCTCTTCTTTCACTGAAACCCAAAATTGTCCATAAGGCTACTGGAGCCAGAGCGTGAAGAAACAAACGGTGTTTTGGGAGACAGGTATCACGGCAGCAGCGGCTGTTGCTGAAAGCGTCCTCATGCTGTGTTCTGTCCTCGTGCGAAAAGCATGAAAGCATCCTCATGCTAAAGCCAGACCTGGCTTTAGCAAGGATAGAGGAGAGAACGGACTAAGGGATGTTGTTCGTTTCCATTCCTCCCCTTTGTGTGCGCAATGGGGGTCTGTAAGTCTTGGGGGCTTTTTCTGCTCCCCACCTCTTGGTCAACTGGCTGTTTGCACCACCGTCTTCCCTTGCAATTTATTCACCTTAACCTCACCTCATCTGTTCTCAGGGCTGCCCTTGGTCCTTCTCAGCCCTATCCCAACTTCACTTTCTTGCCAAGGGGATAACCTGGCGCAAACAAGCCCTTGCGGTGTCTCAGTTGTCTGTCTGCTTTCCCCTTTCTCGTCATCAGTCCATTAGGGACAGGAGCTGCGGCTCTACGAAGTGTTCAGCCTCATTGAGGCCACCGCTCTGCGCGAAAAGAAAGGTGAGACTGTGGAGAGATGATGTCCCCAGAACAGATTTCATAGGAAGGTAAACTGCACAGTATCAGGGTAGATAGCTCGTGCTGAAGGACGTGGTTAAGGTTCACCTGTTGATGCTGCCAGTTGAAGATGGTCATTTTGAACTCTATGCTGTTTTGACGCGTGATATTTGAGTGTTGTAGAGAAGCCAGCTAATATGGGCTTGTGTTTGAAACATTTTTATAAGATTTTACTGTAAACAATTCATTAAAATGACTCGCTAAGTCTTAGACAAGTGGATTTTTGAAGGTTGCTCATTTTACTTATCCACCCAAAGTCAATTTGAGTATGAATATATAACATTTTACTCATAATAGCAAACAACTTCAGAGAAGAGACATTTATTCTGGAGGCAGAGATTCAAACTAGACAGCAATGATGCATTACAAATATATAATTATTTGCACTAATATTTGAGCAGGTGGAATGGATTAGTACATGGTCAACATTGCACTGCTGATAACATGTATTTTTCTGTATTAATATGTACTGTGCAACATGTATTAAAATTGTCAATAATTCATTTTAACAGAGATAGCAATATTTATATTGCTGTGTTCTACAGAAAGCAGAGTGAATTGTTAAAATGTGCAAAGCTGGGCTAGATTTAAGTTAGCTTTGTTTCCCAGTGTGTGTGTTTTTAATTTCTCATTTAAAAAAAAATAACAACAGCCTTCAGTCTAGAACGAAGTTTGCTCTTCTTTGGAATTTCTGATCCAAATTGTTTTTACTCCTGGTCTCCCTAGCCTGTTAAGAAACATCTGGAAATGAGACCTCTGAGACCCAGCCCAGCCCCGTGTATTAATGCTGGGATACAACCTCAGTTTAGGTGCTTAATAGGGGGATTCCCTCCAGGGATTCTCCTGAATTAACTGACGATCATTCTTACCTTCTTTTATTTTTAAGACCTGTTTTGTTTTCTGCAACGTTAGCTGCTGTTTTTCCCTCTTAATGCATTCTTTTTCTGGAAGACTCTGAGGGTAAAGTCAGCCTGTTCAGTCAACTACTGAATGTGTATTTTCACTCTGAGGGTGCTGAGCCCCTGGCTGGGGTTGCCCAGAGAAGCTGTGGCTGCCCCATCCCTGGAGGTTCAAGGCCAGGTTGGACGGGGCTTGGAGCAACCTGGTCTAGTGGGAGGTGTCCCTGCCCAGGGCAGAGGGTTGGAACTAGAGGATCTTTAAGGTCCCTTCCAACCCAAATCATTCTGTGATTCTACGTCCTTTTCTAAAGGAGGAGCGAGAGGAGAGGCTCCTCTGCTGCGAGTTGTCACTGGAAAATCCCACGCTAAGCAGAAAGTGCAACATGGGGTGAGCCACTGAGTTTTAGAGGGATATCTTGGATCTGTGTTGTCTGCAAGTGTTTCTTGACAGTTGCTTTGTTCTGGGATGTGGACATGGGGGTGTATTGAGTAAAAAATGGATTTTATTGCTTTGCCTTCCTACGGGATGTCTGTCTGCAGGCAGGCAGCTGAGTTGCATGCAACAGCAAAGTTCAAAGCAGGCAGAATCCACGCATCCATCTGAAGATTTTTAAAATGACTTCCCTGTCCAGCCAGACAGAAGTTCAACTGGACTAGTGAATCTCTCCCTTTTTGGGTCTCTCTATCTTTTTTTTTTTTTTTTTTTTAGTACATGCTGATTTATATTAATCTCAGAAGTGGCTGCGGGGATGGATTGCTCCTTCCTCTTGTCTCAGTAGCTTGTTTATTCTGAAATAATACATTACATTTGAAAAACTTCTTTAAAAGTGTAATGGCATCCTTCTGTGGTGTCTCAGCATCTGCCATAAATGCCTGCATGAACTGAGGCCCTAGTTGAGACTAAACACAAGAAAGTCTTGCTTAGCTGTTGAGAGTCAACTTGCTGGTTTTTAATTTAGTTCTTTCTTCCTGCAACAGTGAGAGCCTTAAATAGTAATTTTGAGGCAGGGCTTGAAGTCCAGGTCTTCTAAAGGAGACCAGAAATAGCTGGCTTATGTTCGCTCGACATACAGGGCGCTGTGCCAAATTCACTGCTGGTGTGAGCAGCTGTAACTTTGCCAGCTTCAATGAAAATATGAATTTTTTAAAGTCCGTAAGCACGTTAGACACATACCTTTGTCTTTCCACAATTAGTTTTGTTGCTTACATAGCATGAGGCTTTCTGTAGTACATAATCCAATGCCTAAATATAGTAATTCCAATGCACTTGAGATCAATTAGATTTGTACTTTTAAACTCAGTTTTGTCTATAATGTTATATTGCTGAAGGGATTTGGTATTTAAAGTGTCTGAACAAGTCTAAGTGGCTCTTGGGCATTATAACTTTTATTTAGCTGCTTTTAGCCCAATCACTAATCAAATTAAAACCTACCATGACTGGTGTATAACTCAGAGCAGACGGCAAAGCGTGTTTAGCTGACAGCACTTAATTTGTCGGTGAGTGAGGTGCTAAGGTGGTGTCTTTGTTAGCAACAAAGAATGCCTCTTTTCTGAAAATTGAAAAGTAGGTTAAAGTGGCTTTTTAGGGGAGAAAAAGACATACCTCCAAAGTGGTGGTAGTCCCTACAAAGATGGGCAAAGATCCCTTTAAAGTCTTTACACTACAAAGGTACTTTGCTTTAAATTATTTTATTTTGTCTTGATAAGTAATGATCCTGTAGGAATAATACTGCCGGTTGTGTGGAGGGAGGAGAGAGAAGGGTGTGAAAGAGCTGTCAGCTTCCCTCTAGGAAATTATTCCAGAACGTACCCTCAGATCAGACCACCAGAGGGAGAATGCCTCGTGCGGCAGCAATATGATCCAAAACGTAGTTTGTTTCCCATTTAAGACACTGTGCACATTGAGAAAACCCAAGCTATTCTTTGTGCAAAGTGTAATTCTCTCCATGTTGGTGTTTTCAATTCAGACCCACCATATGAGGTAACGAACAAGAAGGTGGGCAGTTTTCTGTTTTGTTTCATGTAAAAATGGTACATTTAGCAACGTTAGGGGCCTAGCTTAAAAAGAAAAGGCGGAAAATAATGATTCGATGGGAGTGCTTAGTGCTCAACTGTTCAGTCATGTTGTGAGGGCAGAAATCAACAGCAATATCAGCTGAAGACAAGAGTTCATCTTTGTTCTTTATTTTCAGGACTGAATAAGGTCCTAATCAGGCCCAAGAAATGTCTACCCTTTACTCTTAGAAACTTGTAAGAGTCTGTCAACTTGGTTTAAAAAATTGCCTGAGTGATAGAGTGTGCTGTCAGATACACTCTGACAGTTGTCTCGAACTTTGAATTGAAGTGTACTTTAATTTTAGGTGCCAGCAAATTGCTTCATGCCATAAAAGACAAGAAATGGCTCTCCTTCTTGAGCAGAACTTGGTCTGGGTAAAATAGACATAGGAAGAACTAGATGTGCTGAGGAAGCTAGGGGGGAGTGACATAACGTTTTTTAATTTTTTTTGTTTTAATTTGGTGGGATGTTATTTTTGGATGTCAAACGATGTGGATTCCAAGGGGAAAATGGAACTGAGCCAATTCTGCGATGAAACAAGATTGTAGAAGACAGCACAGCTACTCTGCACTGCCACGCACGACGTAACTGGAGCCAAAAGAGGCAAAAGTGGAGCAGTTCTCAAGGCATGGTAACATCATGGGGAACTAATACCACCGAATTCCCACTCTGTGAATTTAAATGTGTGCTGTGCTAGTTGTGTAGATTCCATATATCATGGACTAAAAGAGAAGGGAGCTATTCCAAAGTCTGATTCATCCTGGCATGTAACTAAAGTAGGACAGATGATTTGCTTCCTAGAAGAGTCTCAGCTGCTTCATCAGTTATAAAGGGACACATGCCACTTGTTCAGACCAGCTAAAATGAGATGCCTAAAGGGTGAGATTGCCTCACCTACTTGTAGGGGCCAAGGAAACCCACTGATACTTGTTATTTTGACCCCTGAAGACTGTAATGAATTCGGCTCTTTCAGCTTGCTTGGCTCATTGGATTTCATTTTCCCTGGCAAATGAAAGAATCCAGAGCTGATGTTTTCTTCATTTGGAAGTTTGGTGGTAGATTAGAGAACAGAGAATTTGATAGTGGGCAAATACTGCCTTTCAGCGTGTGGTAGTTGTCTTTATGAAGTGAAGTAAAGTAACTCTGGCTGCTATGGGACAGCGTGGCTTACGGATTTATCTCCAGTGACAGTGCTGCGTGAAGAAGCACGTTAGCATACATGGTGATGCAGGCATGAAAACTGTGCTTCCTAAATTGCTTTGATCTTGGTCTCTTTGGTGATCTCAAAGCCAAGGGATGAGTCTCTTCTGGAGGAGCCATTCTGTTGTGACTGATGAAGAAAACACTCAAATGGAGGAACAAGAGAAAAAGAGGTTAAACTGGACAAAAGGCTTGGATGGAAATCTGAAAAATGCTTCCTTTATTTCTCTTTGCTTTACTCTAAACAAGTCTTTGATTTCTTTAATCTGACACTGGCTAACTTCAAACAAAATGAGTTTTATTCTAGCTTGGTTGCCTTCTGCTTGGCATCTCTCTCCTTCCACACCTGCTGGTCCTTGGCAGAGAAGAACAGACCCTCTCATTTTGCTCCCCCTTGGATCCCAGCTCTGCCTGCATGAGTGACAGCTGCTGTCTGACCGTTTGGTCGACTGATGATTGTGCATTTGTCTAAGACTGCACAAAGAGGTATGATACAAGTTAGACAGCCTACAGATGCCATCCATCTGTTCCATCACTGGCTTCTTGTAGAAATGGACTTTCCTCTGTTGCCCTTGAAAGTCTCTTTTCTGGATCTCTTCTTCCACACTGAGCACAGTGAACTTTCCTTCATAGGTGGAGTTCTGAAGTGCTGGTCCTTGTCTGAGTGACTTCTCAGGCTTTTTGATATTTTTAGAGCTACCCTCGCAGTCTGTTGGGGTGCACCTCATGTCTGTCTGCTTCCTGCAGGGCTCTGTTTATGTACTGCCCTCATATGTCCTCACTACTTTCACCCTCTTGTTTTCAAGGATCCATCTTCTAGCTAATGCTTGTCAGATCATAATGCTTGTCTGCTGTCCTTCCCAGGGGACCTGAAGAATTAGAGCATTTCTTTTATCTCTGCAGCAATGAATGGTATTTCTAGCCATCGTATTTGCCCTCCTCTTCGTAACAATGAACAGTAAACCACAAAACATCTTGTTGTCCCTTCAAAGGATCGCTTGAGCTTCCTGATCAATTTTTTTTTTTTTTTAAACCAATTCCCTCGGGTTAGGACTTTGAGAGTCCCTAAAGCTGAGCACTACCACCAACATCAAAGAACTTATTTATCTCCTTCTGAAGAAAATCCTGGGTTTGCCTGGACATCCTCTCAGGTGCCCGGTCTCTCCTAGGGTGCTTCCATCTGACCCACCATTCTCTTTCGACTTTGCCATGGGCCTACCTTACCTGGAGGCAGTTTCAACCCTCAGCCCTCCCTCCCCTGTCTTCATCCCTCCTCCCAAGCCACCACACACTCTTCAGCCAAGGCACATTTGGCAGGATAGACAGGAACTATTCCAAGAATAGGATCTTTATCAGTCAAGCATTTTGCTTGTCATCTTGTCCCCTCCTGATTCACAGGTGGCTTTGAGCTTCCCCGTCTGGCAACACAGGAGGCAACTGCTAACAGAGCCTAGTTGACTCAATAAAACAGAAGAATTAGGAATGACAGGATGAAAGATCACCTTTTTACACTGCGGTGCCCTGAAGGCAGGCTTATTATTCTGCAAAATCTTGGAAATTGTGGTTGACATCAGCCTTGATGGAATGAAATATGTCTCCTGTCCAGCCCAAGGTTGCCTTATTGTATTTGATGTTTGATTAGTTAGTTCATGGCATAACTATCTCTCTCTTGTACCTGTTGAAAGCAGGCCATAGACTCTCTGTGCCAGTTTATCTTATGTGAGCTTCATTTTTATTGATTTGGATTTTTCTGTAGTCTAACCTTTGCAACTGGCCAATTCAACTATGGCTGCACTTAGCTGCATGGCAAGTATAGGTTTTACTGCTTTTATTCCTAGGTATACGATAGACACAGGATAATTCAGATTGAAAGGAACCTCAGAAAGTCATCTGGTCCATCCCACATTTTTAAAGCAGGGTCAGCGTTGAATTCAAGCCATAAAGAACAAGGGATTTAACAGCACTGGAAAGAAGGTGTAGAAGGCTGATTTGCTGATTGTATGTATCTAAGTCCTATTTTGTCAGAAGATTGTTAATTGCTTGCTTTGTGTAAGGGTTGCTCTTTGAACAGTGGAGTAAACCAAGTCTGGTTTCCTGGGGAATGATGCCCAACAAGTTCCTCCCCCTGGAGACTCCCTTAAATCGCTCTGGAGTACCCTCTGTGCTATGCTGTGTCCCCTGGCTTCAGGGGAGATGAGTGGCCATCTGTGTTGTGGATCCTTGTGAGATATACATTAACATCTCCCATAGCTCTCACATAGGTGCTAAGTGGACACCAGTTTACACATTTTGCCTGGTTAAGAGATGGGATAAACAACAAACTACTGCTGGGCTCTGTAGCCTTTTAGCGAGGCACTAGTTTATATTTCTGAATTTTGCATTGAATGTTTTGCACAAAATTTATTGAAGCATTATTATTATTATTTTTTAAATCTTCTATGACTGTGCCATATTTGGTTAAAATGAACTAATGGGTTAAAAAAACCCCACCCCTAGAAAGTCAGAGAGAAGAATCAGTTCGGATATATCTGTGGTGAGACCCTGAGCTTTACACAGTGGTTTCAATTCAGGAAAAAGCTTTAATTATAGTCAGTGACATAGGAAATGTGAAGTCTATAATGGAGGTGACACGCAAGGCATCGCAAGATCTGTATGTTAAGAGAGAAACTAGTCCTTTAGCAGGCAACTTCTGGAAAGTGCCTTAATTGTTGCCATTAAGTGGTCTAGAAAAAGCACAATTTATAGGGCTACTAGTTACAAACTGGAATGAATCACAAATCCTCAGCTAACAAGCCATCTCCCATTCTCACCAGGTTTTCCACCTGTCACCTAGCATTGCCTCAATTGCACCTGGATTAAAGCTTAGCCAGTCAACTCCCCTCGCAAATTAGGTTCAGTCAGACACTGATTGAAATAATTGGGGTTTGCTTGGCCATGTAAAACTGAGACACTGAATTCCCCAAGGAAAGTCATACTGGGTTATTCCTGTGCTGTTGTGCTCCAAAGGCATGTGGACTGCTGGTTCACATGCCTTTGTAACGTACCGAAGTAACTGGTTCCCAGTCTTGAGGGTTTAGTCTTTGTTTCAGCATCCTCCAGCAGCACGGAGCCCAGAGTGGATTTGTCATACGGATGTTTGCCTGAAAGTCTTCACGGGGCCCTCTGCTCTAGGGGTACCCTCCCAAAAAAGACAAAGAATACTCCCCAAAAGTCGGAGGTTACAGGGTTGGATACTGTGGATGAGGGGTTTGTTTGGTGAATGGGCTCTCACGACAGTGCAAGATGTATTTTGGGGCCACATCATGCAGAAGGGGAAGTGTTGTCAAGCTGCAGAGTAGGAGTTGTGCCCTCTAGAAAGATTCCTATGGGAGTGAGGCCCTCATGGGATCATCTCTTCCCTCCTTCTCCTTGTCCAAGTGTGGTCCAATGCTGTGCTGCTTTCCTGCTTTCTGTCCAAATGGCAAGGAGTGAGACTGTCTTGGTCTGTGTTTCTGGTATTCAGGCTAGCTCAGGTATTGCTTGTATGAAGGGCAGTCCCCTTTTATATAAGAACAGAAAAATAGCTTTAAAGCATTTTTAGAGTAATAAGTTCTTGGTCCAAGACGGACACTAGCCATTTTTGAAGTTCCTAGGCAAGGAAGGAAAATGTGAATCTCTTCCCCAAGCATTTTAGTCACTTAAGTTCCTGATTCTCCAAGGAAAGCATTAATTTTTTTTTTGTATCTCTGTGAAATTTGTGTTTTGCAATGTGGCTGTCCTCTGAAGTCAGAGGAGCATGGCTGCCGCTCTCTCTTTCCGATACGCAAAGTAGGGAAGGTGCCTCACTGGTAACCCAAGCAGAGAAACAGTTAAGCATCTTAAGCTGTGTAAGCAAAAAAAAGAAGAAGAAAAAAAAAAAGTTGCCAACATATTTTTGACAAAAGACAGGAAAATGACAGGCTGTTTGGGGTATGCAAAAAATTTTTCCTTTCATACATATTGACAGCCAGAGGGGGGTTATTATTGAGAACATGGGTAAAGTTACTGCCAGTTTCTGCTGGTACTCATGTTTAAAAAGAAACTATGGAAACCAGGAGTAGGAATATTAATTAAGTTCAAATTTGGAATGCCTTTGCCAGGAGTGGCTGCATGAATTCAATGAAGGAGCCTGTTGGGTTGCAATTCACTACGTTGTTTGCAATTTAATAGAATGCTGAACTTTTCATAAATTAACATGTTGTTTTAATAATCTGATTAAAAGGTTATATGTTGATAAGATTAGCCTTAGCTGAGTTTTTTTCCCCCTTCTTGCTTAAAGAACTAGTGTATATTTTCTTTAATCAGTATGCAGCCTTAAACTGTATCTTAGGGGCGAGATCATTGCCTCATTTAGATTGTGGAAGTGCAGAGGAAGTCAGTGCAGCTGTGACGGTTTACACCAGCTGAGGATATGGTTCTTGTTGCCAGATTCTGGTGACCGTCTTAATTATAAAGATATTCCAAAAATACTGATTTTGAAAAAGATTTTGATTAACTGGGGAAGTTGATTTAATTCTGTTTTCATAGAATACTATAGAATAGTACAGCAGTGATGATACTTTAGTCTCTTCTGGTTTGTCTTTTTCTTCCTTATAACTTGACTATATTACATACCGTATGTTTAAAAATGTTACAAATGTCCATGTGTGTATAAATATACGTATATCCGGAGAGAGAGGAGGGGAGACACACTCATAAACAGACGCAGGAGGAAACTTTTGCTTCTGGAGGATCCCCTCCTAGGACATTTGAGGTATCTGCAATGGAAAGCTGAGTGGACTCACCACTGCAGCATCCAGTTTGGAAGCTCAGATCCCCAAAAGTACTGGGATGCCTAAATCCTGTAGTTTTGAAGAAGCGTTATGTGCCTGAATAACGTTAATGGGCCATAGTGTGGCATACTGCAGTGCTCTGCAAGCGTTAGCCGAATCCGTGAGGATGAATGTGGATGATGGGATGTGTATTGTTGTCTCTGGTAGCAGCCAAAGAAATGGAAGCACCGAACCCCAGGTGGAAATGCCTTCAAACAGAGCGGACAGGTCCTTGTTCGTGTAGACATCTTCCCTCTCTGCCTGATTCCTTGTGTAGCTTCTCTTCTGCGTGGATTTATCCACACGCGAGTCCCGCAGCTCTTCACCTGTGTCCAGCTCTCCATACAACTTGTGCGTGCAGGTACATTGGTTGGTGTGACAGTTGTTGAAACAACCAAATGCCCAAGAATCACCCGAGTGATTTGATTTTCACTTCAAATAAGGAAAACCGCATACCTGTTTGCCTGGAACATCAGGTACTAAGCAGTGAGTTAGGGGCCAAACAGAGCAGCCAGTTCTGTTAACTATTCCCCTAAATTATTTCCAGTTCATAGAATCATAGAATCACTTGGGTTGGAAGAGACCTTCAAGATCATCGAGTCCAACCATAAACCTATGCCAAAACCACCCCTAACCCATGTCCCTCAGCACGACCCAATCCTGAGCTCAGTTCACCGAACTGTTGTGCACATTCCATGTTAATGTTTGTTGACCAATTTCCCTCTCCCGTGGCCTTTTCTGATGGTGAAGGAGAGACTTTTGAAGAAGAAGGGTCTTGTAGCTCAACGAGGGGAAGGAGGGAGTAGGAAGGCTGAGTGGTGACTGTCTGGTGTGCAGGAGAACAGGCGGAGTTTGCCTATGGGACGCTGCTCCGTTTTTTAGGAGCACAATGAAACACATTCCAAGATTCTCTCCAAACCCTTCACGCAGAAGGCAGTGCTTCAGGAAGGCTGCCAGTTCCGTGTAAGAATAGAGTAGCTGCTCCGGTTTTTAACTGCCTTACATCTTTGTGGTAAGAATGGTGACTGTGTTCAGAAAGCACTTATTAAGCCAAAAATAACCCCCCATTTTTCTGTGAAAAGCGAGTTATAAATATAATCACAGTCAGCAGTAGATCTCAAATCTAAATTGTATGCTTTGCTGAGACTTTTCCCCCCCCCTCGCCCGCCCCATCCAGAGGTTAGCAGATGGGAGAGATGCACTTCCCCGAGATGGTAGAAGGGAGGCAGCCTTGTTTCAAGTAATGCTGTTTCTGGGCGATAATCCAAAATGCACAGTAGGCAGAAGTTAAAAGGAAGTGCTTGCTTTTAGGTTTTTAAACTATATCCCTTAATCCTGGGTGATGATTGACAATCATGATTTAGAGTACGAGGTGCCCCTTTCTAATCCGGCAAGTTTGATGTTATTTGCGTATCTAGTATGGCTTTATTCAACTAAAACTAAATGGGAGCCTGTGCAATTGATGCCACATTTCAGAGATGAGTCCTGGACTGGGAGTCTATTTACAGATTAGTGGATGCACAGTATCCAGAGTACTGGCCTTTTTTTAATGTGCGTGTGTGTAATTTAAAGACTCCAAAAGGCAAATTTACAATTAAAATGTTTCTTGCTGGGTAAGAATACTAGTGGGAGACTTTTTACATAATTTAATTCACCGTGAAGGGAAGCAATATACAAGATTATATTAATTCCAGTTTGATAATTATAGTAAAATAAGAATACATGTTTGTATTTAATAATGATTAAAAAAAGCTATCATTTATTGGCTTTGTGTTTTTTATTATAAAATATGTGCTTGATCTTGGTTTCAACAAAAATGCTTCTCTTGGCTGAAGTTTGCAGTAAGTGAATGTAAAATGAAGAGGACAAAACAGTTAATGAGTATTTGCTCACGGTTTGTTATTTGTAAAGGTAAGGTGACACTTCTTATCTTCCAGGATCAGCAGCTTTTAAATGAATTTTGCTTAAAGAAGAGAAGTAATAGATCGTGGCACATTAGAAATGGCAAATAGAGGAAGCACTTGAAAAAAAACTGGATATAACTTACGCATGTAAAGCTTTGCAGCATCTTCTGCATTTTATAGGGTTTACTGTTGATTTACCAAATACAGACTAGCTAAGATGCACGGTCTTGCTGATTGAAGCTTGGCATGTATATTTAGCATTAATCACAAGCAGCTGTGGTGGAGGGAAACCTTCTTTCTAGCCAGCCAGATTATATTAGATTAAAATGATCCATATGTAAGGTGTTGCAATACCTACTACTGGGGCAGGAGGGAAAATCACATTATACTTGCAACTAGATTAACACAGGGATTGAGCTGACAAATAATTCTCTCCTGCTTTTTATTTTGTCAGGTGGGAGAAATAAAATGTTGCTACACTGGCGAACTGCCTCGACGAGGCACGCTGCTTGTAATTGCTTTGGATGCACGCGCCGCCTCCTCGAGTGGACGCAGGATCCCGGCAGAGCCCCGTGCCGCAGGAAAGACGTGTTTAAACCCCAGTTACACAACCCGCTCTGCAGGGAATGCAGCTGCCTGTAAGCTGCAACGGGCCAATTCGTGGATGCTCTTGGGTGCATCGTTTTGCACCTTGGCTGCGGGAGAGGCTGGCTGTCAGCTGGCCGAGGGGGGAGCCCACTGTTGCGACGGTGCCTGGGGTAACATCAGCTGGGGAGGCGGGCGGCGCTCCGTTATAATCCGGTGTGCCGTACATCGTGAGAGTGCGCTGCCATGAATGGGCCGTAAGCACGTGCTGTGTGCTTGCAAAACTCATCGGAGAGGGCAGGAATATTTTCCTTTGTGGCTCGAGACTGTCAGTGGAGGGACAATACGTGATGTTTTCTGTACTGTCCTGGAGAAACAATAGCTCAATAAAATACGGCATAGAGCTAAGGAGTGGGGGGCAAGGGGGCTGAGCGGGATTTGCATAACGCCAGTGTAGGAATTTGGCTGCCGGCAGGGCAGGGGGAAGCAGGGGGCTATAGAATTCACTCTCTTGATCGTGAATAGCACCGGGGGCTCCACACTGAACTACTGGGATGGAGCCGTGGTGGGCCTGGGCATGCTTCCAGCACGCTCTGTCACAGAGGAAATTCCTCTCTTCAGTAGTTTTGTCTGAGCAAAGAGGACAGGGCCAGGATCCTGATTATCTGGGACTCTCAAGGCACCCATGTGTATTGTTGCTGTGTTATACGTCTTGCTGATTTTTTTTTTAACTTTTTTTTTATTTTTTCCCCACAAAATCAGATTTTGGGGCATCACTGGACCCTCTCTGAACCAGGTCTAAGGCTGCATTCTGGCATCCGTTTGTTCCTATGCTAAGAGGACCTCCTTACTTCTGGTCTCAGGCATTGAGCGTGAAGCTCAGAGCTGGCTCCTGCTCCCTGAAATTGAAAGCTGTTATCTCGTACGCTTGCAGTGCTGCTTCCCCGTGCTGCTCTCCTACCTTGTGAGCGAGCTGTAGCTGTCTTGGGAGAAGGGTCTCTCACTGTGAGAAGGACCACAGTGCTGTACTGCGGCTCGAGTCCTGTATCCCTGCAGCATCTTGTGCTCTCCCCGAGGGAGGCACGTTGCTGGGTTGCAGCTGAGCACTCAGGCTTTCCTGGTCCTCTAACTCAGATAGTGAGATGTCACACGTTGGGAGAGAAAAGCCCTGAGAAGTCTGGTCTGTTACTAGGAAATAAGGTCCAAGTGGTGAGTGCCTGTGGAATAGGTGTTTGCCATCCACACCGAAGTGCTGGGGTAACAACAGGGTGGCCAATGGAGCGAGGGGACTTGGTCAGAGCACACCAGTTTGTTGTTAGACCTTGATCTAACAATGTTGTTAGACCTTGTCTAATGTTTGTTAGACCTTGATCATGTAGGGTAGAACAACTAGGACGTGTGATGACTACTGGCCTTCTCCAGTAGGCTCAAGGGGAGGGTGTGTTTGGGCCACGGTCCACTGCTGCTCTTTTGTGCCTTGCCTCCATCCTGCTGGTGGTGACTTTCTCTTCTGCTCTTTCTCTCTTCTACTGGTTAGCCAAAAGTTGATCACTTCACCCAACAGCAACATGCTTTCCTTTTTCTGCTTTTTGTTTGTACTGTGCCCCCTCTCTTATTGTCAATCTGCTTCTCAGTTCATTTTTCATTTTCCACCTGCTTTGTGCCAGCTAAAACCCGGTGGCGTATAAGAAGTTTGAGTCCTACCACACTCAGAGACCTCTATCTACAGACGTATTATTGTACCCGTTCTAACTCAGGGTCTGTATTATGAACTTGAAGAACATAGTAGGGTCTGAGGATTGTCTTTATGCTTGCAGATCTGGTACGGTCTCCAACCAAGTCCTGTAGGTGATAATGCTCAGTGAGCAGTTTGGTTTAGCTTTAGTATTCTATATGCTAATGCATTTGATTGACGGGACAAAAATGTCTGGATAGGAATTTCTAAAACGTGAGGCTTGTAGAGGAGGGCTCACTTGGAAGCTAATCAATGTGTACTGCAATGTATCTCAGAAAGATTCTCGCCATCTTCCTACCTGGTCCTAGGAAGTATGGCACCAGGGAAGCATGTTTGATGCTTCAGGCCATTTACGTGTGAAAAACACAGGGCATTTGGTTTATACCAGGATTTGGATGTCTGTCATTTTTTCCAAGCAGTGCCTCTGTTTTCGGTGGGATCTCAGGCTGCATCTGCAGCATCATTGTTCAGTAACAATGCTGCAGCTGGAGGCAAAGCAGGGCAGGGACTTCGAAGCACTTTCAGTAAGTCAGGAGTGGAAAGATCTGAAAGGCAACAGGGTTGGGACTCCTGATTCCACTAAGGAATCATTGAAAATTGAATCTGTTGAGCTCAATTAAACCCTTCCCTGTTTAATGAATACTCCGGGTACCTGAAACACTTGCCAGTAAACCTTAATACCATATTCCACAGCTTATGGCTTCTTACTGTCTTTCCTTGTATTTCAGAGTATGCCAGGGAGCTGTTGCATTGAGGGATCGGCTGAGCAGCTTTGGGGTACCGTAGCTATTTAGATATGAAATCAGAAAGGCCTTTCAAATGGTGCCTGTGAAAAGCCTGCCCCTACAATTACTGTCCCTTCAGTTTAAGATGTGTATTTCTCAAGCAGAATTGGTCAGAAAGAAGTTTCCTATTCCTGTTTTTTATCTGGGCTAGTTTTAGGTATGTGTCTACCTGTGAAGCCACGTGTCCTTTTCCCATAAGTGCAAGGACATCTTCAAGACGGTGGAAGTGATAATGACAAGTGTCCAGAGCAACTTTTACAGGTTATAATCTTACATATTGAGGAACCTGATCTCTTGTAGCCTGGTATGTGGTCCCTGCTTATAAGCTTCGGTAATGTGTTGAGAAAGGCAAACCCTGTGCCGATGAACTGCTGTTTTCTCCTTATGTAGGTCATAACTTGAAAAGGGCTTGTCACTGCTCGAAGAGTAAATGTTGTTACCAGTCTGCTAGGGAAACTGTTTTCCACCCATGAGAGAAACATCTGTTTCTTGTAAATTTGTAGATTTAAACAGTGGTTGTTTGGACAATTGATGTCTTTAAAAGATGTCTTGTTCCATACATCTCAATGAGATTTAAAAATCAATCAAAGCCTGAAAACTATATACTCTCCACAAACTTAATGAATGTGTGTCTTTGAGAAATTGCAGCTTGTATTATATTTTGAATTAATTGGCAAAGAGTTACATAAAGAGATCATATTAGGGTCTCAGAAGAAGGAAGCTGGGTTAAGAATGAGCTTTCATCTTTAAATCTGCTTTTTCTGACTTTTTAAAAGCTTGATTTGTCAAGATGCAGTTGATTCTTCTGTTTTGTGTATAGATTTTCTATCTCTGTTTTTCTTTTAAACAAAGCATGGGGTGGGGGAGCCAATATAACATCAAAGCCTTAAGGAGCTTTAAGGGAAGGAAAAGAGAGATGTTAAGATTAGGTGAATGAGGGAAGGCAAAGGTGTGGAGAAGATATAATTGAGTAAATAAAGACATGGCAGTGAACTACTCTGAGACACAAGGCTAATTAAAGAAGAGGAACAGATTCAATTATTCTCAGATATTTTACAAAGCATGAGGCTGGCTGAAATCTCAGTCCTGCTGCAACTCCAGATTTTTTAATTATTTTCTTTTCCCCTCTGTGAAGGCACTGAATTACCTCCTGAGGTCTGGTTTCAAGAATCATCTGCTATTTTCCCTCTGATGACACCGTTTCAAAAGGTAGCGTGTGTATTGTTTTCCTGGCCTTGCTCTCCCCTTGATGTTTAGGGAACTGTATTTGAAACCTAACTTTCAAACAATTTGCAGCCTCTGCTCCATCAGAAGAGTAGAACCTCAGGTCTCACATTTATTCCTGGATGAGCCCCAGTTTAGGACTCAATCTGTGGGCCATACCATCAACTCCTGTTACTCCAAACCTACCTAGAAATGAAGTGTGTGTCCCCAAGCCATTCCTGCTATCCTGGGGTGGGGGTAGCAGCTTGGACCTGGTCTGCATCTCTTGGGCTACAGACTGGCCTGTGTGGATGTTGTTCCTTGACTAACCTCAGGAAACGGTGGAGAAAAATGGATGTGTGAGTTTTTTGGACCACGCTGAGTAAAGGTGACAGAGTTACTGTTTTTTAAGCATGAGCAGCAAAAGACACAACAACCAAATTCAGAGGCCTCCAGATCTCACCATCCATTGACAAAGGAACCTAGGCATGCACCACAAAGCTGTAGGGCCTCTTGGGACCAAGCACCTGGGTGGTTGGCTTTGCAGCCCCTAATTCCTCAGTGCCTAAATGCTTCCCTGGGTCAAACGTGTGTGTCTAAAAACCTATGAGTGCTTGATCCACCTCACCTGAAAAGGAAGCAACTTGTAAAGATTATATTCTGAAAATCAGGCACAGTCACACTCAAAGCTGTGTTGGGGGTGTGTGTGCGCTGGCCACGCAGAGGCACAGGGTCTGAAGTTGATGGCAAGCCTTCTGTTGCCTTCCATGGTCCAGGTCGTTGTTGAGCTGTTCTTTTACCATCAAAAAAAAAAAAAAAACTCTATGACGGGTTCCGCTTTCACACAAGATTCCTTCCCTCCACCAAGCTCCTCACCCCCTCCTCCTTCCATTCCCCTCGTCCTCCAAAGAAAACTTGTGCGCGCTCGCCTCTTTCGCCGCCTTGGCACCGTATTAGAATACTTGCAGCAAAAGGAAAGAAACGAAAAAATCCTGAAAGCCACGCTTTTCCCTGTAGGTTGGCACCATCGCTTCAGCTTTCATCAGTGGGAGCAGCGTGCCAATCTCACGCCAGCACAAACAGATGTGACTCTAGAGCTTTGAGTGTCCAATGAAAGAGGCATTACTTGCTGAACCACGCTCTGAAAGCGGCCAAATGCGCCAGCCTTCGGATTTTCCATTGAGACAGACAGTTTCTCAGAGCTTTGCTTCAAGGTGCCTGGATTTTGGCGCTCTTTATTTATTTATTTCCCCTTCCTTTGTGCGCTGACATTATTCCAATGTTCAGCATATGATTTCTGTTTCATAAGAATGTTATCGGACCAGGGTAAGTGCATGGGAAGGCTGTTCGCTGCTCTCTGAAAACCACTATATACATAATGCAGGACTGTATATATAGATGGGATGAAATGTATTCCACATGCATTGGGAGCTCACGTGTATTGAAAATTTGTGCAACAGATAAACTGTATTTTAATTTCCACAAAACCAGCCAGTTTTCATGCTATTTGAAATATATAAAGCAGTAAAATACGTATGATTCAGTACGCTCCGCTGAATCAGAAAAAGGAGGTGCTTAGTTGGCAAAACCACTTAATCCAGACATCTACAAGGGAAATCGTGTAAGTCCAACGATGCTTAGTGGCAATGAGTGCCACTTAATAGGGATTGTAGTTCTGCTTAACTGGGACACCTCCAGATGATTTAGTAGGCTTACTGGAACGGGGTGAACAATTTGCAGGGTTTATTCTTCTGAACACATCCCTTTTTCTGATATGCAAAAAAAAAAAAAAATCACCGAATGGCCTGCAATATTTGGGGTCATATCTGCTCCTCAGAATTTTGCAGAGGCTTCCCGATGACTACTCCTTGCATGGCCTGTGTGTCGATACAGTACGAAATCACTGTTTGCTCATGAGCCCGAGCTGAGAGTTGGCCACAGTGGATGAGCCAATTTTTTGTAAGACTAGCAGGATCTACTGTGATCACCTGTCCTGACGTCTGGCCTATATTAGCCGGAGAATTTCATCCTGAAGTCTCTCCATCCGGCCCATCAATTTTAGGTTGAAATACAGTTCAGCTTTTGTTGGGGTAGGAGTCACAAAGCTGACTTCCTTCTTGAATGATGCCTTCCTGGTGCTCTTGCAATAAATGTTAAATTAGAGATGAAATCCCTTCAGACCTAGGAGCCTCATATGAGTGCGAGAGAAGAAACAGTTCTTAAGTGGCGAACCATGTTGAGAAGCAATGATGTGGCTGATCCATGGTCTTCAAGACAGGGTCAGTTTTGTTTAAAATGTTCTGGAGAGGTTTTTTTTGTCTAACCTGGCTTCAAAAGCTGCGTACACCATGATATCCTCTGGCATTATTTCACTAGCTTTCACTAATATTGCTGCATTGCTTAAGGGCTCCAATGCCATTGGATGTCCTGCTCTGCAAAGCAAAAGGTAAATCTATGGTAAGAAACTATTTCCTAAATACCTTACGATCTGGAGAGACTGAACAGACAACCAAAAGCAAGTGGTATTATCCCCAATCTAAATATGTAAAGCTGCATCTTGGAGGGATTAAACAAGTTCTTCAGAACTCGGAAGCAGGATCGGGACTTGAACTCTTACGACTTTTCAGCCTAGTCCTCTCTCAACTGCAAGACTAGCTTCCTCCTGAGATAAGGAACGCTCAAGGTAAGATTAGGTTCAGAGACTGGAAAGCAAGTTGAGCGCTGAGCCGTATGACAAGATGTTCTTGTGAATTTTTAATCGCTGGCTGTGTGGACATGCGTGTAAGGCAATAACCTGAGGAAGTCTGCCCTACATTTTGGAAACTGTTGCAGCTCTTGGAATGAGTCTGAAGTGAAAAATCTGTTCTATTGTACATTCCCTATCATGTTCCCTCTAGATAAAGCTTTAAACCTGTCAACTTAGTGGCTGTTATTCCAGGAATTTATCCTTGGAACCAACTGACAATATCCCTAATATTTGGCTAGAAAGAAATATCTTCTGGGAAAGACTAAGATGGTGCAAGCGGATCACAAATTGATAGTTGTCTGTTTCCTTGGTATAAAAATTCAATGCTCTGAGATTTTTCTACCAGAAAAAAAGAAATAATCAGTGCTTAGTTAGTCCCTTACAAAATAACTTTGAATTTTTTAGCAGCTGGAAGTTAAAAAGTTTCTTTTTCTCTTTTACTTGGTTCATACCTGTTAGAGTCTTCTTATAGCTATTAGTGTGAGTTTAATTCCAGGAAATTAAAAACAACTATGTCGACTTGTTTTAAAAACTACATAGAAATGGAGTTCCACTGCTCTGGTTCGCTACTCCTTCATGGAACCTCCCTGAAGGGTCGGCTGGGATATCGACTCTGTGGAGAGTAGGACCTCTAGGGAGACTCTAGAGATTGTATTCAACAGAAGAGATGAATTTACCTTAATTTTAAGCATACAAATGGCTTCAGCTCTAGTGGCAATATTCACATACCCTTCGTTAATAGTGTTTCCACTGCAAAGGTGCTCATAAATTTCTAAGTTTCTGTTTCGCTGTCACCAACTACGTGAACGCTTGCATTCCCTCTCAGTGCAAAGTCAAACATTGGATTCAACATCACCAGCTAAGGAGCTGAGGGGCATCCTGAGAAGCTGGTCCTTCAGCCTGAGCTCCTATTGCACCAACTATGGAAGGAGTTCACATCCTCTTCCCTGGAAGCTCCACAAAAGGCCGGGCTGGGTGGGGCTGTGAGAAACCTGGTCTAGTGGGAGGTGTCCCTGCCCATGGCAGGGGTGTTGGTAGTAGAGGATCTTTAAGGTCCCTTCCAACTCTAACCACTCTATGATTCTGAAAGGGCTGGGTCTTCTCTCGCTTCGCGCTTCCTGAAGGTCTTCAAGCATGAAACTACAGGTGTGTTAAGGGTTAACCATGCAGATGCTTACTGAGTTAATGGTCAGGCTCAGACACAAGCTTAACTAACTGTGTAGACACACTGTGAGTCACTGGGAAGCTTTTGAAAGTCTCACCTTAAAGGTCCAACACAACTGCCATTGAACTCCCAAGTACTGACTTCAGTGGAAACTGGGCTGGGCCCTTAGCAAGGAACTCTATGCATGTCCAATAGATTTTACAGTGTTTGTCTGAAAATCACTTTTAAACAGGCATAATGTGCTGAAGCACCATCTCTGTGTGTTTGGAATAAGTAAGTGGGAGCAAATGGAGAACCTTCTTTTCTCCTAAGGAAAGGCAGGATAGGAGAGAAAAGCTTCAGTTAAAACTAACTCATGTTTTTCCTCTGAGTTTGCTCTGATCCACACTCTATAATATTTCCTCCTGTTCTTTTGTTCATCCTAAGTTTTTTTAAGTCTGTCCAGTGTGAGGGGAAGCCCATATTTCCAGTGAAGGATTTTCACTTTGACTGGTGTGTCTTAAGGGCTCTGCTGCTGAAATAGAAGGAAAAGTCAGATTTTGTGCATTGCAGTCTGTAAATTCTTGCTCTGTAACCAGCTGCCTTCGCAACTGGTGCATACAAAATGGATGTCTGATGGTTTCTCTGATTTTACTTTGTCCCTTGGGACAAGTCAGGAGCTGGACTTGGCTTACAGAGATCCTTTAAAATTGTGTCCAGTTGTAAAATACGGGGGAGAAATAACTTTCAAGGTTTAGGATCTGGTGTGTTGGAAGTGAGCCACAAACTTTTTTTTTTTTTAGCAGTGGTATGGATCTTAAGATGGGTTATGTGTACCATATAAAGTGTAATTCGTTGCTTGTGTTTGGCCCTTACCTACCCATAACATCAGTCAGAAGTCCCAAATCTAGCAGCAACTTCTGTGCGTGGTTCTTTGTCCATTCCTTTTTCAAGTCTGTAATTTGCTCATTCTGAGCTGACAAGTGTTTGTGTCTATATCTACGTGTATCAGGTGTAGCTTCACTCAGAGCTTAGAAATCATTAAACAACCATTATCAGTAGGTGGGACAGTGCATGTTCCTACACCGGACGAGAGCTGTGCGTTGCTCTATGTCCCCCTTTCCTACGTAGAACAGGGCTGTACCTGTTTCTCCATGTAATCCCGCAATGCAGTAGCACTGCTGGTAAGGAACCGCAAAAGAACCTCTTTGCTGATGAATTTATGTTAAAAAAGGAACTGAATTTTCCATTGGATGTATAAGCTAGTAACTCAGTTGGGGGGTCGAGTGCACCCTCAGTAAGTTTGCAGGTGACACCACGTTGGACGGGAGTGTGGATCTACCTGAGGGTAGGATGGCTCTACAGAGGGATGAGCTTCCACACTGAAAATTTTTAAATTACTAAATTTAATTTTTAAATTACTAAAGAAAGTAAGTGCTTTAAATTATTAAAGCAAGTATATAAAAGTATGCCCAGGTGGCCAAGAAGACAACACCATTCTGGCTAGTGTCAGAAAGAGTGTGGCCAGCAGGACAAGGGAAGTGATTGTCCCCCTGTACTCGGCACTGGTGGGCCCCCACCCCGAATCCTGTGTTTGGTTTTGGACCCCTCCCTACAGGAGGGACATTGAGGTACTGCAGCGTGTCCAGAGAAGGGCAACGAAGCTGGTTGAGGGCTCTAGAGAACAAGTCTTATGAGGAGCAGCTGAGGGAACTGTGGTTGTTCAGCCTGGAGAAAAGGAGGTTCAGGGGAGACCTTCTCGCTCTCTACAACTGCCTGAGGGGAGGGTGTAGTGAGGTGGGGGTCAGCGTCTTCTGTCAGTAACAGGGAATAGGACAAGAGGAAACAGCCTCAAGTTGTACCAGGGGAGGTTTAGGATAGACATGAGGAAAAAATTCTTCACAGGAAGGGGTATCAAGCATTGGAACAGGCTGCCCAGGGAGGTGTTTGAGTCCCCATTCCTGTAGGTATTTAAAAGATGGGTAGACGTGGTGCTGGGGGACTTTGCAGTGTTAGATTAGCGGTTGGACTTGATGTTCTTAAAGGTCCCTTCCAACCTAGAGGATTCTATGATTCTGACTGCATTGATGTAAGCTCCTCTTTTGGAATGATATGAATTATTTTATCTACCACACATTGATTAAGATCTAACAGAGACAGCAACTATTGAAGGTTTGATCAGAGTAATAAATCAATAACGGTTAACAGCACCAAATGATTGTCACTCACAGATTGTCTGTTTGGCAGGGAGGAAACCGGAATCGGATTTTGATTCCCCAGCAGGGCATGGAGACCCCTCATGGGACTGTAGCCACTGCATTAGTACTGCCTGATGAAACAGAGGGAAGGAATCTCGGAGCCTTAAACTTTCCTCTGTTTCCATCCTTCCCGTTGACTGGACCAGTCCAAGCAACGTCAGTCAACACCTATGATGGTAACATCGTCCAGCTGATGGCAACAGCAAAATTCCGATGGACTTAGAAGGGTAGAAATATTCTGCATCCGGTGGGCTACTGATAAATATAATGCAAGGAAGGTGTACATGGGTGGCTTGATTCTCATCTGAAAACTGCAGATTTTCTTCAGTGGAATTAGGCCCAATTTCTACAATTAAGTGAGGGAGAGGTGCATGTGTATGTGTAAGATGACATACATACATTTCAGTCCATATGCAGGAACAGTGAAAACGTGTTTTTGTTTAACTTTTGGTCCACATCATATAACGTAAGGTGCCATTGGCATTTGGTTTGATAATGAAAACAATATTTTGTGACATCATGATCCGAATTCTGTAGTTGACTGCATGATCCTTTAACAAATCTTTCACAAGCAGGAGATCATTTTATTAAAACTGTTTTCTTTCTCTTTTGCTGTTGCTTTAATACGCTGATAAGACAAACTGAGCAGTTGAAACGCATGAACTTTAAATTACTTAAAAGTCGATGTGTTTGAAAGTCAACCGCTTTATGAGCTGTGCCGACGAAAGGTCTCCCAGTTAGTCCACGAAAGTTTTTTTTTTTGGTTTGGGTTTGTTGGGTTTTTTGGTTGGGTTTTTTTTTTTTTTTTGCTGTCATTTCTGTCCTGTTAATTTGAGCAGAAACTGTAATTAGATGTAAGTGGTCTTGTTCCCACAGAAATGAATGGCAGCATCTGGAGAGAGACAACCGTTCCAAATGCTTTTGGCTACCAGTTCTCTACAAGTTAGCAGTATGGAGCAAGGGCCTGAATCCAGACTTCTGTCGGCCTAATTTTATATCTGTGGAAGCACAACACTAAATCCAATATTCAAATGCTGTGCTGTGATGGGTGTAGGACAGAGCGCATTCCAGACTTCTGTGTTGCCTGCTCCTCTTGGGAGGCCAATCCTCACTGCATCTCCAGGTGGGATTGGATGGGTTTCTCCAAATGACCAGGGAAAAGGAGGGATGCTGGGGCAAAGAGGTTGGGTTGTGGGGTTTTTTTTCTCCCTTTTCCTTTTCCATTTCATTATCCAGTTTGACAGTATCTGGGCTCTGCTTCCACAGACAGGAACGCGGCTGTGTTTGTAAACAGTAATTGAGTTAAAAGATGTTTTGTGTCAGAGCTGAGCTGGTTTCTTTATTTGCTTTCCCTGCAGAAGGGCTGCTCCCATACGGAGGTGCGGCTGCCGCCACCGCAAGTGTCTGCCTTGGAGCACTGGGTCTCCGCAAGGTCATGCAGCTCCTTATCACCACTAAAATACATCTTCAATGAGCATTTATCATAATCAGCACCAGGGTGTTGCATTTTTATCAAACTTTCTGTCCCCTAAAGGAGAATCAGACTCGAAGCTGATAGTGCTATTTGGGAGTAAATATTTCCATTCAGCCTTCCCTGTTAATTGAAATGGGATTAATTTCTTCCCTTTCTTCAGCTTTTTAAACTTCTCTTTCTTGTTAAGTTCAGTGGTAACTTGAAGTCTTTCAGAAAAATTTTCACCTCCGGCCAACCGCTATCTGCCGCTAACTTTACCTCGTACGACGTGGCACTGGAACATCACTTGCTCGACACCATGTGTGACAGCTACACATGTAGGACAAACATGATGGCACTTCCAAATGCCTTTTATTAAGCTTTGCTACCTTGCAAAGCCAATTCTCTTATTTTACCTTGCTAACGCTAATAATAATGTAGTCCCCTCTCTGCTTGCTGCTCTTCTCCAGGGTTGTGACTAGTTTCTTAAAAATATGCAAAGGGAGGGGGAAGGAATTTAGACAGAAATTTCTCAGAGCTGCCTGAAAGATTTGCGGGAACGGTTCCCATGAGTCTAATGGGACTTGTGTATCTAAACCCTTTCAAAACTCTCAAATCTCTGACTTCTGCTGTTATGGAGGCATCAATGATGGCCCAAAAAATGAGGGGAATTGAGATTTAGAGTTGAAGGGTTGTCTCAAACTTACTATTGTGTATAAAAGAAAATACAGTGTTTCTTCCGCAAAGCCAGGGTGCTTACCCTGAGTGCAGAATGAAAGTCTGAGCATTTACAAGTAAATCTGTTATTCAGTGTGGGAATTAAATTAAATTATTCATCCTTTAAGAAATTTAGGAACGTCAGACTCTTCTTTCCGTGATAATTTCAGTAATACAGTGGTAAAGTCACTTCAAACTTGTCATATGGCTAAGGTTCAGTGACATCTTTTCTCTGTATATTTGACACTGTTGACTGTGTACATAAAATTATTATGCACTCCTAAAAAGGTATATTCTGTGGACAGTAATTCATATTGTTGGATGTAACAGATAATCTTTCTATCACAAAAGAGTATTTTTACTCCCAGCTTTGCAGATGGTAGAAATCTTGTCTGCTGTTAAAAGTTGCCCTCTTCTCTCTGCCAAGGATATGCTTGCAGTTCTCTGTAAAAATTCATGGACCTCTGAATTTTTCAGAAGTACTCAATTTTATTTCTTTGTCTTCTGATTGTTCACTAGGACGAACGCCTGTAGTGTGGCCTTTGCAGAGGCTTCTAGCTGGCCTCCCTTCAGTCATGCTCGGCACTTGCAGTCTATTCCTGCAATTTGGATTTCATTTTGCTCACTATGTTTGGCTGTTTCTATATTTTCCATATTTTCCTGTTAGATCTTGTGCAGGCACACAGTCTAAATTCAGGATTGCTATCAATGTTGTATTTTGAAAGGAAGAGGAATTTTGCTTCATATACCTCCAGATACAGCCATCCATGTAGAGAACAGGAGGCCCTGCTGTGTTCCAGTTTGGTCTTTTTCTGTCACTAGTGATGGTAGCCTGAAGATGCCTGATCTTGACTGGCATTTGCAAGGCTTCCTCAATGATCCATAAGAATCCATGATCACAATCAGGAGGAAGAGTAGGTTGTTTTTGGGTTTTTTTTCTTAGTTTTTAGGAGAGTAACAATGCTCTTCTTCAGTTATTCCCTTTAGGAAGTGCTGTTGGCATGGGGATGTAAACTACCAGAGTTATTACCTTCAGTTAGTGAGAGTTAGGTAGGCTCATCCAAACTCTGACCCATCTCTTGCCATTTCTTCAGGCGTCATCGTATTTGGGTGGAGACTGATTGTGAAGGACAGGAGAAGACTTTAGTTAATGATAATGAAGACCACAAAGACAGAGAGATGGTCTAGGTGACTAGACTCTTAATTATTCTTTTAATCAGATAGTGTGAGTTCCTTTATGAAGGGGTTTCTCTTCATTACTAGGGTAGCAATTTACTTGGCTATCTTTCCAATAGCCTGCCTGGGAAGGTGGAGAGCAGGGATGAGAAGCACAGGGGATCCGTCATGCAAGCACTACGGAGGACAGCAGTTGTAAGACGGTCGTTTGTGCTGTAGGAGCAGATGTGTGGCAGCACTGCTGCGGGGTCGGAGGTGTGGGAATTCAGGTGTTTCTGCTGCAGTGGAGCTTCACTGGTCTCCAGTGCAGCCTTGCGCAAGGACAGCAAGAGGTGACCCGAAGCCCTCTGAAGGTCCCGTGGGCTCAGTCGTATCATGGCATCTCACCTGCTAGGCAGATGCGGGAGAGGAGGAGTGTGGAGAGCACCTAAACCACCATCTCTAAGAGCCTCTGAGGCTTCCAAAAGGAAGTGATCTGAAGTTTCTTCTGCAAACAAACAAACTTGCCTCTATGAAAGCATTTCCTGGGATACCATGAGTAACGTCTCTAGCAGCTATTAGCATTGTATGAGGTATCACTTCACTTTCAGTCCTGTCTAGACCAAATATTAATGACTTGAGATAAATACAGTTCCCAGTGATTTTTGTCTACAGTGCTGTAAAACCTGCCCAGTTCAGGAGGTCTCTTAGTTCTGTTTAAGTGTCCCCTTGTGTTGTGAATGTGACAGAGCAAGCGTAGGGCAGGCAGAAGAATGCCAGGAGGCAGAAATATCTCCAGTCGTTCTCGGCTGTGGACTGTACTCCATACAAAATCTTTTGCCTTGGTATGTGGTAGAGATGGGTAGCAGCTGAGGTGATGCTGATGACTGAAGAAATGAAGAGACCTCCTGGGTCACAGAGTTAGGTCACCTCCTGACCCGCACCGTGATGAAGTGCCATTCATAAATAGACCAAGGTCCATTTTAATCCCAGCTGGGGTTTGTTTTCTTAGGTGGGGAGGAAGAATTGTGCTGCTAGTCCACTTACCCAGGCAACTCCATACCCTTTGTGATCTTACACTTTGAAACCTTCCTCTAATTTCAACTCTAAGTAAGATCAAGGTTCTCTTATGTTCATGTGCATTACTGTCCTTTAGCTTCAGTACTTTCTCCCTCTGGGCATTAAATCCGCAGAATTATTTACAGCAGATCTATCCCCTCCCAGCCTTGTTTTGCTAAGGCTGAAGAATTATTCTTTATGTGGTGTCTTGCCCCATCAATCCCTGTGACAAAGCACGATCCCACTTCTCAAAGAGTTATTGGATATCTGAAGCTGCTTTAATAAGAAGTCACTTAGCTTTTCTATCAACCAGCTCTTGCATTATTCCCTGAACAAAGCCACTTTGGTCTGTGGAAAGTCTAGAATTCGGCTCAATGTCAGAGTGACATCCAGTGGAAGAGCGGTAGAGCATCTCTATAGCACACCCACCTGGCAAAATCTCGGTTGTCGTTGCTTTAAATTTATTTTATTCTTGCTCCACTGAGCAGGGCAAAAACTTGCCAAAGTCAACATGTGATGAATGAAACGGCTTTCGTTGTGAGACCTGTCAATACACTTCAGCTTCCTTACAATAAAAGGGTGACTCCTTTGACGTCTGGGACTTGCACCTGTCCTCCTTCTGAAAGCAATACATTCTCGATATGCTGAAACGCCACTCTTAGGAAATCAACAGAGTTAATCTATTGGGAACACTAAGGTCTCAGGGCCAGCTGTTCAGCTTTCTTAGTATCATAGCTCCATTGATCTAAAGCAGCTCTGATGATACACACTGACTGCTCATAGCAGATAAAAATCCCTTTTTTTAGTCATTTTGTGCAAGGAGAATAGTGATTAAGGCTGATCTGGGAACAGAACAAAATGGATTATCATAATAAGTAATAACTGCGAAAGGGGAGGTCCCTATAGTTTGGCCATTTAATGTTTAACTTTAAGTGGGAAGGGGTGGGGGATGCAAGAGATGCTCTGCGGGGTTTTTTCTGCCCATATTAAGTAGGTGGTGGGCAAAATGAACCTTTATTTCCCACTTCCACGTGGTTCCCACATGGCCGCTTTTTCCCTGTGAGCCACCAGCACCAGTGTCTGGGACTCTGTCCACTTCCCCTCCCCTACTTGCAGGGTTTGGTCACCAGGATATTTGGTTCCATGGGTGGTAATGACTCCTGATGGTGAGCAGACAGGGGTTGCTGCTTCAACCCCATGGCCAGCAGAAGGAGAAATGTCAGCTATTGACCCATGCATTGTGATGAGTTTTTATTATCCTTTCAATTCTCTGAAGAAGGTGTTTAGCTCGTGGATCCTGGAGAACTTGTGGGATGCTGGGAGAACCTTTGACCAGGAAGCTTTTCCCTACCTCTTCCAAATGTCTTACAGGCAAACAAGAGAAGAGCTTAATTCACTTGAAGGAGCACCAAGTGTTTCAGGTAATTTAAAATCCTTTATCTGTCAGTATTCTTGACAGCAATCAAGCACAATAGAAAATAAATAAATAAGTGGAAATCCTGTAGCCATGGAAGCACACTTTAGATCAGATTTCTATTTGCATGCTTCATACATATACATAAAACATATTTCATGTAGAAGTTAAATAATGCACAATACTTAAACTATTCTTACTTTTTATCCTTTGGTTATTGTAATTACAAGTAATTTTGTGAAGGATTTTCTATTTTTAAGAAATCACACTTTTGTACTTGATCCAGCTAACAGGATTTTCTTACATTACTTCATAAAGAGACCATCTTTAAACTTCTAATGTTATTTCTTATTCATTAGTACATATGCCTGTAGGGTATGTTCATAAATGGGTTAAAGTTACAAAGTTATGCTTATAAAAGCTCATGGTAATTTGGAGTATCAGGAGGATTTATTAATTTTGAAATCTTAAAAGAGCAAAAGCTAAAATGAGATTGGATTAAGTATATTCTTGCATGCAGTTATTCTAAACACCCTTAAGGACCGCAGACTAACTTACAGAGGACATTATGCAAATATGAATATATCTCTAAGTGCCTCATAGGCTTGCTGATGTAATATTTTACATGGTTAGTTAAGTACATCAAGTAAAAGGTTTGACCTTGATATACTGTAAAAGGTACTTATCCCACAACGCCCAATTGTTTTCAGTGCCATTGTGAAATATATCACTCAAACGTGCAAACAATTTTGTGCATAAATCTCATTAAATGTAGCTCCAGCAGCCAAACAGCTGTCCACAATACCCAGTCTCTTTAGAAGACCAAAGAACCGCTTTATAATTTATCTTTATCAAAATGCTGTTTATATTTATCGACAGTACCAGACTGTACTTAAGTAGTGAGATGACTATTTCTTATGAGGACAAATAGAGTTTTCAGGCTTTATTACTGGCACCTGTTCCCATTACACAGTTCATTTTTAATTTTTTTTCAGGACATACAGAAGGTGGAAGACTACAATGCCCTAAAGTCAAACAACGTTTTGGGGAAGGAAAACAAGTTCCAGTTTTGATCTTGGCTCGGAATTTCTGCAAATTCTTGGATTTACTTTCCTCTTTGATTATGCAGCAAAAGCTTGACTATAGGGACTTAAATATTACATTTTCCTCTATCTTCATTCCTCCTGCCCTCACTCCATTCCATATATATGTGTGTGTGTGTGTTTATATATATATATAAATTTTTTTTCCATTGAGGTGGTAATGAAATAGAATAGAAAAATGGATTGCTAAATATTGTGTGTTATCTTTTCTGTGTGTGCATCTGAAGGGAAGATTGGCTGATGTGGCACCTGCAGATTACTTTAGGGTAAATCCGTGTTTGTTCTGTTTAGCATTTTTGTGGTTATCACTAACTGAACTGGAGGGAAAGACTCTGTAGATGGATGGGGTAGGTGTGGATTCCTTATACTAACCAGATGGAAAAAACAGATATTCAGTCTTGCACACCAAGACACCAGCCCCCTTCTAAAGTCTGTATCATATCAAGCAGCTCCTGTGGGGTTCAAGCAGTAAAAGAGTATAATCTCTCTCAAGTCCCCCCAAAGTGACCAAAGGGCTCCAAAAATATTTATGGCACATTATGCTGGACTTTAAATACCCAAGCGGGCTCGCCTTTCTCGTGTGGTGGTTTGACAGTGATCAAATATTTGGGGGTATAACAACAACAACAAAAAATACACTAATGCAGTTTCATTGGGGTGGTGTTGATGGTGTGGGATATCACACTCTGAGCAGTGGTTTTTCATTAGGTCCGTCTTAGGAAAATGGTGAATTAGCTGTGAAGTACTACTGAGAATATTTCATTAGCATTTGCCAGCTACCTGGGCAAACTTGACCTGCTGGATATGGCACAGAAGGAAACATTATCCCAGGAAAAAAATACCAGAAGAAAACAGCCGTATATGAGTGGGAGCTATTTCTGTGACTGCCTGCCACGTTGTGGTTTTGCTTAGTGGAAAAAGCCAACGGTTTCCGTATCAGATGAATGGCTCTTAGCTCTTCTGTATAGTAGGGTATTACTTCCAAAACGGAGATCGTATTTTGTGATGAAACATTGGCTTTTCAGCTCCATTTGGCTTGGGGCTCTCCTGTTTTGAAGGTTATGTCCCCTGAGAGCAGAAGAGTTTGTAGACAATACGAGGTTTGAGAAACGATGAGCCTTATTTGTGAGGAAGCCTGTAATGGATGTGTATCATCAAATCGATCGCTCTTGTTTGCTGGCGTATGACATGAACCCGCTTCTGTGCCACAAAGACACATCCAAGAGTGCATGTCAGTATTTCCGCAGTAGAGATCAAATGGAATAGAATAGCCATATATAAATAAATACTTTTTTCCTTGTTTCTCTCCCTTCTTCATACCAAGGGTTTTGTGTTTATATGGGTAATTCTGGATATCCATTTCTTCTGTTGGCTATATCTAACCAGACTAAGCCTGCTTGCTAAAGGATAATGAAAGAAACTCTATTTTGGGAAGGCTACTGATTCCTTTTGCTTTCACTTGGAAAATATAATTACTACAAAGGATAATTTTACTAAATGTAGAAGTTACCACTGGGATCTGTGAGGACGCGGTGCCTCTGAACAGAAGCTTCCAACTCTGCAGGAGTGGATGTTAATAAGGAAAGGAATTGATCTTTAACAAAGTCTAGTACTTGAAGTAATATGCCACACACGTTGTAATTTAGGACCTGATCCACAGAAGTGTGGTATTTGGATAAGCGGTTGGGTGCCTCGTGAATTTACAAACACAATTAAACAGATTAGGTTAGGTTGGTAACTCACTGGATATATTTGTTGGTTCCTTTTGGCATCTGTCTGCAACTTTGGTCTCTGAGAAACCTGCCTGAATGTGTCTTAATTCTGCATGGTGTTTGAAAGAATTTCTTTTTTAAAAATGAGTTAATTAAGTAGGTTCTTAGCTATGCTTTTTTTTTTTAATTCAAGTGTACCGCTGTGTATAAGCATGCTACGTTTATCCTTTTTATCTACTAAAACCTCATAAACAACAAAAAAGTCATTATTAATACATTCATAACACACACAGATATACAAAACCTGCATAGAAGCACATGCAGCGCAGTACGTATGCACATAAAGCAGCAAGTGGTATTCCTCCATCCAGATCTGACTCATTTTAAATTCAGATGGGGGGAAAAAAAATATCACTGGAAAGATAACTTATCGCACTACCGAAGATAGCTTTTCTTTTCTTTTTTTTTTTCTTCCCCCCACAGTGCTGTGTGTGTGCGCACATGAGCTGTAAAAATCAAACTGAAGCAAAATACAGATCTAACAGGAGGAGGAGTACGATGCAGTCTTTTAGGGTCCTACAGATTTGTATTAAGGCTTTCCATGTACGTTCGTTTTTCGCACTTTTGAGATGACTGGGGAGGGAAAGATCTTTGCTTTGAACCAAAGTAGAAAACTGCAGGGTGAAAGAATGAGATTGTTCCACCGATGCCAGAAAGGCAACGCAGCTCAACACGCAGGGACCTGGGTGGAAAGCCAAGACAGCCGGGCTGGATTAACCCCAGACGTACACAGCTGAGTAAGGGAACTTATGTGTCTATATGTTGACCAGACATATACAGCTCTGCTAGTCACCCCACGGTTCTGGTGGAAGCAGAGATGCTTTTAGGGTACAAATTGGTGGACCAGCTTTGGATAGCTACTGGAAGAAAAAGTGAATTGCACCCTACGCCCCACTGATTTTATTGACTACATCTTCAGTGGCTTTAGAGAGAAGCCAGCGTGACTAATGTAGATGTAACCATGTATATAGAGGCAGATGAAACATATCACTGAACTCTAATGCTGGTTGTATAACTAACTTATTTTTATAATCTTACAGTTCCTTCCATCCTCTGCTTATCCTTTATGTTGCAACTTTGAATTAGGGTTCACCTCTGGCACTATGTGAAATATAATATGAAATGATGCTGATTGCAGCTGGGCTTTCTTGGTGTTGCTCAAATGCAAATAACACTTCTGTATGCAGCGCATGTGCAGAGCAGTGACAAGTGGTGTTCCTCAAGGGTCGGTACTGGGACTGTTATTGTTTAACGTCTTTGTTGGTGATGTGGATGTTGGGACGGTGCAGATGCATTGACTTGCACCTGCTGAGACTCAGCACTCCAGAATCTTTATGGAAAAATTACTGGGAATATATTAATAGCAGATGATTAGGTCTGGTGGAAGGAAAGGGTCTGTAACCCCTATATCAGCTCATGGCTGTGCTTCCAAAGAAATTGATGACAAATTGTTCTGCTAACTGGGATTTGGGGGCAGGGGGCGTTGGTGATGATAACTGAAAATTGGGAAAAATGCTTTTTTATAGAGTTTTTTTGAAAAATTTTAATATTCCAACAAGTAGGGAAAAAATCTCTTTAGGTGGGATTTTAATCCCAGGGGTCTTTTATCCCTGGCCAATATATCTCAATGTGATTTGAAGGACTTTATTTTTTAAACTCTTAGAATTCTTTTTTTTCATAAAATTCAAGTATATTTTGAAATGGAATCATTCGTTTCAAACTGAGGGACCAAAATATTTAGTTTAGAAAGCATTTTTCATCAAAACAACTTGTGACAGTTGCGTTAACTTGCTGTGCAGTTTGGTTGACCATAGTTTGTGTTTCATGCAAGATGTGCTGTGCACAAACATCCTCTGGCTCTGCTCCTTTCTTGTGTTTCCAAGGTTGCTGTCAATGTCTGCAGATGTTCCTCCTTTTTCTGTTTCTCTTGCCCATTTTTCATTCTCAGATCCAATTTTGCCAACAAACCGTGTGAAAGGTTAAAGCTTTTATCTCTTCAGGTTTGGGTTTTGTGTCATATTTTTTTGACTTCCAGCTTCCTTGTATCTTCCATCTCTCATAACGTGCAGCTGGTGCTGGGAACAGTGTACTGCTCTGCGGCCAGATCCTTTCCCTAGCACATCTTTTGGATCTCTTGTTCCACCATGCCTCTCTTCCAGCACAATTCTTTTCACGTGCCTTGCCCAGACTTCTCTTCAAAGGCCTTTGCCTCTCTTCCAAGCCTCCATCTACAGCCACAAACCTCGCAACCTCCCTCTCCCTTAGGGCACCCAACTATCCTTTGGTTTGTCTCATGTTTGGAGTCCTGGCTTATCATTTCCAAGACATACTTTCACTGGCCTGTATTGCAGCATTTTTAAGGACCGGTGATTTCAGAGGTTGAAGGCAAGTGTGGAGAGAAGCGCAATGAAGTGTGGCCATGGGAATCACACCAATACTGCTCTCCAACCTAGCTGGACACAAGCTAGATTCGGTTCGGAAGCTGTATACCCACGTTGGCATGGGGCTGGGGCCAAGTTAATAAGCCCTAATAAGCTAATATGGCTCCACGTCTTCTGGACCAAACCTGGCTTACGCTGTGTCAAGCTTGGATCAGTCTATAACCAGCCTATATAAATATATAATTTTTTTTAATTTTTTTTAAATGTGCCTCAAAAATTCCTCATGTCTCCTGCCTATGCTGTTGGGAGCTTTCCTGGTGGGTTCTGCTATGGCAGGCAATCTGTTGTGTGCAGGAGTATGGTTGTTGCCTCTTTCTTGGGTAAGAGTTAGAAAAAAGAAAGCCGGTGGTTGTGCAACAGCTCATCTCTGACGTGGGCGAGCACCGCAAATGTGCTCGCAGGCTGGAGCCCTGGGTGCAGGACATCACTGGCTGCTCGAAAGAATTGGCAGGTGTAGGAGTGATATGGAGGTGCAGCTGAAATTTAATTTCCTCCAGAACGGTTCTCCACAAGCTGTGCAAACTTTCTTTAGCTAAACAAATACACTTAAAGACAGAGATTTCCCGTTTTCCTAGAAATACTCATGGTAACAACTGCCTGTGCTTTCACTCCTAGAGCCTTAACAAACAGTCTGCGCATTTGCATTTTCTCTAATAGTCTCAGCAGTAAACTTCCTTCCAAAAAGAGGGGAAAAAAGGAAATCTTGTGTTCCCTGAATGCAGAAAGAAATTACACATTCTGTCTCTGTCTCTCATACATACAGATACACAATTTAGTACTTTACATCTTCAAAGCACTGCTCAAAGAGGGACTAAATTGTGTTTGTAAACTCTCACTTTGGGAGACAAGTTCAAATGGGGCTTAAGTCCCAAATGAAATGTTGATGGTCTCAGTCAAGCTCCTAGTGGACGTTTGCCACAAAAGCACAGCATTGTTTGCTTGCATTGATAACAATTAGTATTATTACTCTGTGTTACAGCACAGCCCCGATCAAAGACTTATTGTACGACGCACTGGGCGTACACAGAATAAAAGACAGGCCCTGCCTCAAAATACAAACAGAAAAAAAGAAAAAAAATAGGAGAAATGACCTGTTCTTTCTGTTTTGCGGAGGAGGAACTGGGGGCTGGAGTCCACAAATACAGTTAATCTGATGCTTGCTACCCTGGTTTATTACCTATTTTGCTAAACCCAAGGTAAAATTACAAAGTGGTGTGACCGTGGTCACGGGGGGAGTGTATGTCAAAGCCAGGAACAGAACCTAGCTCTTACGAGCCCATAGAAATTGTGTTAACTGGAAGGTTACCCTTCCTCTCCAAATGGAGTTTAATGAATATAACACACTTCAATAGGTGTATTCATAAAAAGTTACCCATTATGGATGTAATGCATGAGTTTTTCTCTCTTGGAAATAGGTTACTCTTACTGGCCATTTCCTGGTCAGGTTTTGATGAGTCCCTTTCAGGCACAGTTCCCATTGAAATAGGTTTGCCTGAATGAGGACTTAAGGAACAACTGAATAAAGACCTCTGTAATTGCTCTATAATGATTAAATGGTTCCCATGAGCAAGGCAGTTCAGAAAGACGTGCTTTCACTTAGCAACATTTGCGCTGCCAACATGAAATAGCCACATCTACTGCGGGCAGAACTTAATTCATTATTGTTGCTGCTGTTATTGTGGCAGAGTAGAGACTGGACAGGATCAGGCCAGGAGAGTGGTAGGCCCTGTACGAGCACACCGTACATGGCGGTCCAAGTCCACGCAGTCTCAGGGTTCTTGGGCTGCTCCCCTGTGTGCTGATGATTTGCCCATTTGGAACAGTTTTTTTACTTTGCCTTATTTTTGCCCCACTTTTCCTGCTTTTGAAAGCGTATTTGGCTACAGGTGTTAGTGATGCAGTTCAAAGGCAATGTTTCTTCAGAAGGCTTGGGCTGGAGAGAAGATGGATATATAAACTTTATTTTGAGGTGAGATGCAAACACTTCCTACAGGAGTGACCAGTTCTTTAGATCCCATAAGGTTAGCCAAAAAAAAAAAAACCAAAAAGAGATTTTATTTCCCCAATCTCTCAGGGTGTTTTTCCATATATTTTTTTAAATCTGCATACTGTGGTTTAAGATAAAGGACAAGAATTGTATTGAACTCTTTTGTAATGAAAAGGGAAGAGCAGAATAGCCTAAGGGGTTTGATCCAAAAGCCACCTCAGAAAGTCTTGCCCTTTGGACCTGTGGATGCTGGATCTGGTTCTAGGAGCACTATGGGATGGGAGTGGAAGGCAGGTGATGGTGGCTGATGGACAATTACAAAGCAGCAAGAGGAGGCCACAGGAACTGAGCAATCTTCTTGGCGTTTCTGAGCGTCCTCTGTTGAGGCTGGCTGTTGGAAAGCTGGAGGCTTCCCCAGCTGGTTTTAAAACACTCAGCTCGCTTTGGGCACAGAGGCCACAGGTCAATGTCACCCAGTGAATGTTTGCGCCCCAGAGAAAGAAATGACAATGCTCAAAGTCAAACCAACTTTGGAGATTCCCTTTGAATTTGTGGCTGCCAAAATATGGAGTTGAATCTCTTGAAAATAAGGAGCTCATAAAAATAAGTTATGCAATGTCAGCTGTAAAGAGAGAAGAGCGTTTTGTTCCTCAGGGCCATATTCTAATCTCAGATGCACAATGTGCATTACCATATAGCTTAAAAAAGCAGATATTTCTAGGATGATATGCGGAGTTGTGTGCAAACCTCTCAAAGAAACCAATATCCTTCAGGAGTTTTTGGTGCTCTCAGACATACTCAGCAATGACATGGGCCCTGATAGAGCCTCTGTGGTTAAGGGGTGAAAGAGAAGGGTGGGAAAGCCAAAGAGAAGCGTAGACAAAGAAACAATGCACCAGAATTGGAGTTGGAAGCTTGTGAGCAGCCTTTCACTTCTGAGAGGGACGTGTGGCTTCAGTGTGGCAGGTTGTCTCATGATAACATAATAAGACATCACTGGAACATAAGACTGGAGAGTGTGTTGAGTCTTACGGTGGTACCGAGGCAGTACGAGAAACTACTACCTTTTAAGAGGCTGTAGGGGTTTTTTTTGTTTGGTTTTTTGTTTGTTTTAGGTTGCCTTTTTTTCTTGTTGTTATTGGTAGTCTTCGCTTGCAGCATGCACAGATCATTTGGGCCGTTCAAGCCAAAACTAATTGGTGTCAACAACTGACTGGTGCCTGACCTTAGTCTAGCTGCTGGGAAACAGCTGCCAGCATCGCAAAACCACCCTGACAGCAGGCGGTGGTGAGTAATCGCAGAAAGATGGAGCCAGAAGGAACCTCAGGAGATCACGTAATCGATGAACAGGTGTCTCTTCCCTCCCTACAGGCTGAATGTCAAAGTTTCCGTGTGTAGAGAGTCCCAACAGGCGTATATTACGCCGCTGGGAGCTTGAGGGGTAGGTGGCAATGACTCCCCATGGAGCCATGCTGCAAGATGGGACTGGGCTAGGCAGGGTTGGGCTGCAGCGATGCCTGGCAGCCCGCTCAGCAGCCCTCGCTCACTTTTCTCCAGAAACCACGGGGTGGGACTGCCAAGCAGCCCTTCTGCTGGCATAGGTCTGGCTGGCAGCCCTGGGACGCCGTCTTCCAGGGGAGCTGTGCCGGAGCTGGGCGAGAGCCAGAGGGCTGCCCCTGGAAGCTGGAACATCTCCTGCTAACAGGAAGAGGCTCGTGATAGTTAATAGGTGTCCAGTTTAACTGAGGATGCTTATGATCATACGGTAGTGTTGCTTGTCTAGCAAAACGTTTGCAAAAGATTGCATGGAACGCTACAAAGAGTGTGAGAAATCTCGCCCAACGGGATGGGTGAAGCTCAAGCCGGGGTGCAGCCCCCTAATTTCTACGTGCCTGGATGCTCAATGGGGCTTTGTGCACCTGAGAGCTGCTTGCCTCAGTTTCACACTGCATCCAGGGTTACAGGGGTGGTGTCTGAGGTGGGAATGGCCCAGGGAATGATTTGCAGGTGAGCGCCTGATTCAAAAAGGTGCACAGACCTCATACAGCGGCGGAGCGCTCTCCCTGTTGTACGTTAATCCCTATCAGTTCTCCATTGGATTGTGGCGGTCACCCTTGGGTGGAGGAGCAGGAACAAAATGCAGATACAGCACAGCGTTGGTGGCTCCAGGGTTGTAGCTGAAGGGGTGTTTGCATTTCTTAGCTAACCAAAATGGGGAAAAATCCTCCATTCCACATTGCAGAGGAGCTGTAATAGAGCACTCTCACCTTGAAGGGGTTGAGATTTTAGGGTACTTCCTTTGCGTGTTTTCCTTATCCCCAACATCAGTTCCCATGACCATGTGTTGGGCTTTAGCCAGCTGCTTTGTCTTTCATCTAGGAGCTTTTCTTTTACAGGCGTTGGGACAGCTGGGGGAGAGAAGACCATTGTGGCTGTGATAGGGAAGTGTCACAGTTTGGCAGGCACCAAAGTCAAATAACATCTCTGAGTAACGCTCATGGAGTTCTCACACAACCTGGTAGTAAAAAGAAGATACAAGTTCTCCTTGTGCATCCTCGAAGAGACAGAACAGATGCTAGTTATGACCCTCCAGGATCCATCTGAGAGGAAGAAGCAAAGCCAGCTTCGTGACTGCATTTATCTCCGCCAGGCCTGTAAGATGAATTCAGTCATGCCAGTGTCAAAAATTGCTGTCAGGTTCAGGAGATGAATACAGAGATTTGGGATCTCCGGAGCTAGACGATTTGCTTGCACCAGCAGCATAATTCCTGTGCCAGTTAACGATCCAGAGCAGTGTACCTGGTCTTTGGGAAGAGGTTGTGGTCACAGATTTGTCTCCTGACACCACTCAGACTTTTTCCCTGCCTGCAAGGTTAAACTAGCGTAATCCTCAGTAAAATGGTTCACGTGGTGGTGGCTTCTCAAACACTGCCTGAACTGAGTAACTTGAGGAAACCTCTCTAATCATCTCTTAGAGAGATATTGACCTCTATGGCCAGCAGTGACCTTCTGTTGTACTCTTCTCCAGCCAAAACTGGTACAGTGTTGACCTTCAGTTCCTTTCCCGACCTTTCTGAAGGAGTTTGGGGAAAATAAGGAAGAAAACCAAAAACGACAGCCTAGATTTTGATGGGAGCTAGGGTTCTGCTCTTCACCAAGTATTCAAGCAGCTCTCCAAAGTCTTAACTGTGCTTTTCTATGGCTAAACAAAGGCATGACAATGAATTTACAACAGAGACTCTGCCGGGCGCTGACCCAGCAGCGTACGTAGATGAGTGTTTGGAGCCTATTGAGCGCAATGCAATTGCTCGCACGCGTAGGCTTGAGCGCATCGGTAATGCCTTGCTGGAGGTGGGCTGGTGCTCAGCACCAAGACAGGGATTGCTCAGGAAGGGGCTCAAATAATAGGAAAATAATGACCCAAAAAGCCGCCTGTTCATTACAGCCTCACTGGAAGCACAAGAGGTGGTTTTTGGGGGAGCAAGAATGAAATGAAAGTGGCAGAACAATGAGCTACTTCAAGCACCTGAGAATATGTTTCCAGCAAGAGAGAGAGAAAAAGAAAAAAAAAAGAGACAGTGAAATTTCTGAAGCGGCACTTGAGTGCATTTTTTTCTGCTGCTGGTTGATGTATCACCTTTCTTATTGATTTCTTTTTTCTTTGCGCTGAAAATACACGTTATCTTCCAATCCTTTTTCAGTGAAGTAAATCTAAAATGAAAACAAACCACACATTTGGCCAACCCTGCCTTAAAATTACACATCAAGAACATTTCCAAGTGACAAATACTTTCAAGGCAAACAAACTGAAGAGAAATTAAAAAATCTCTGTGGGGCATAAATATGTAATTACACTCACACAGGGAGCATTTTATCAGGTAAACCATCCTACTTTGTTAATTGAAATGCTGCAGCACGAGGTTTTTTGACAAAGGGGCTGAATATGCATGCATATTTCTCACTGCTGCTGTTCCATTTCTCTCTCTCCTTTCCCTGTGTGCTCCAGCAATGGGGTAGTGATCACTCCTGCTTTCTTTGTTCAAATATCCTCCTTTCTGCCACCTCCACTTAATTCTGGCAGGGAAAGTTTTCCTTTCACTGGAGGCACAGGTTTGTGAGGGGTTTTGTTGATTTGAAAAAGAACCCAAACCCCAGAAACCAGGAAACAAGACTTTTTCTTAAATTAAATTCTCCAGAAACAATAAAACCTCGAGAATTAAAAAAAGAAAGCAGAAAGAATAGAAGGAACTGCAGGAAGTAGGTGCAGCTGTGTTGATCTAATCCCACTAAAACAATCTTACCAGGTTTGGGGATGAGTTATGGGAGTCAACGGCAGCAAGGCTGAAGTTTGGGGCCGAAGAGATTTGAGGACCAGGTACCGAGCCTTCGTTACTGAAGCATTTGACAGCATTTCCTGGCCATGGGCAACACTCGGTGAAATATTTACGGCATGATCACTTCCAAGAAGCATGGCTGCTGGCAGGCTGTTTAATTGTCTAAACGCAAGCTGCAATGCCAGCTGTGGTTTTGCTCACCCATCTGCGGTGGCTCTGCCCTGCCAGTTCTCCTGCCCTGAGAAGGACGCAGGGCACGTCCTCTCCGGGAAGGAGGGCTACTGGGTAGTCCCATACACAGACCAACTGCTAACACTCGCTCAGCAGTGGTGACCAACTGTGACAACAACCAGGCAGTGAGGAGATGTAGTGCCCAGCCTTCCTCTAGAGCAGAGCAGGATGCCGGCATCTCTTCTCCCTGCAGATGAACGGAGAATAGTATGTTGTTCTTCTCCTTCACGACCTATTGCCTAGTTCCATCTCTCTTTTGCATTTTTTCTCCCTCCAATATGCAGTAGAGAAGGTGCTCCAGTTGCCACAGCCATTAGTTGCCATCATCACGTGGGGAAACCCAGAAAGGTTTCAACGCTTTTCTTAGTGAGTTTTATATGTTCCGTATCCCCCTTCTGCCTTGTGCCCACCTCTGCTTTTCTGCGTGTATCCTTATCTTTCACAATCCTCTTTGTAATGGCCCACAAGTATAACCTTGACTTCGCTTCCAGTTCTTTTTCCAGGCTCTGCTGTTTGTTGTGAACAAAAGACAACTGACCTGAGCAATAGAGCGGCTGATGTTTTCATAGAAGGAGGGCTTTACCATACCTCGTACCTCTCCAGGTAAGTCATGTCAAAAGCACGTAGACGTGTAATCTTCCAGAAATCATTCTAAAATGTCCAAAATAAGTTTGAGCGATCTCTTAGTCTGTCTCTGCTTCCTTCATCTGGCTTTACAATGAGATAATAACATTGTGTCCTCTCACAGGAGTGATGTGACTGAATAGCTAAGGAATGTGAGTTATTTAGAAACTAAAATACTGCGGTTAAAGACTAAGAAATGGCCAGGATTGAGAAAACGTAGTCTCCCTTTCACATAACCTTGCCACATAACTCTTTTCCGTGATTGAAGTGGATCTGAGGCTAAGACATCTTGGGGAAAGCGCTGAATACTGAGATGAGCTCTTTGTCTTCTGTGTCTCAGGCAACTCATGGCTGGGCTAAGAAACAAGTCAGACCCACAAATCCTGTTCCCTGAATGGTTTTAACTGGAGAGTCAGTGAATGACATAGGTACGTGCAGTGATTTTTTGCAAAGGAAATCGAGGTTCAGGGAAAGAAGAGTTGCACCCCAGTCCACACACCAAAACAGACTCAGGGATGTAGCAGGAGCCTTTGTCTGAACCTCAAACCTGGAAACATCCCTAGGTATAACTGCACACATGGTGCAGTGCAGTGCTAAGCTGTGGTGTTGGAAGGAGGAAGGGACTCAAGCTGAGGTCCACCTTTGTTACTTAAATATAATATTGCAGGCTCTCAAAATCGGAGGGTGCTATGACGTAGGTACCATGTGGGTACAGAACAAAAAGGTTATGCCTGCCCCTCGGAGCTGATAACCTCGGTATAGGAGGACAGGGGAGTAGAAAGAGTTATAGAGAGGTGAAAACAAGAAGGAGATGGTATTGGCCAACTTTCAATCTTGAATAATTTTGCACGAGGAAGATCAGGTTCAGTACAGGACGGGTGAGAAATCTGGGGTGCTGTAACAAGATATTCTAACCACTAGCATATCCTTTCCCTTTTGTTTTCAATTGAGTAGACCCTCCCTGTTCCCTCTCTAAAAGAATTCAGTGTGAGAATCCCACCAGTGCTTTGCAGGACCTGGGTGGGCAGGTGAGTGCCCAGCAGCTGAAGTTCAGGTACTATGAAGACTTTTGTGGTGGAAACTGGAGCATGCAGAATTTCATTACCTTGAGAGTTAAGCACCAACTTGGCAGGGCTTTCAATCTAGATGTCCCAGTCCACTTGTCGTTCTAGGTTTTGGTATACCAGGTATTTTATCCTTGGCCTGTTTCATTAGACAAATGCTTCTGGCAATAGGACACATGCCATTGACTCTTCAATGTCCTTGGCTGGTTTGTGTCCTTCCTGAGTCATGATCACCGGGATACTTGCCCATCTTTTTCTCCTGCCTTTCTTTGTCTCCTGAGCTGTATGGTGGATGTTTGCTCAATAAACAATGTTTGAAGTCAGTCGTCTCCAGGTATCTGTGTTGACTGAAACCACTGTACTGTGGCACAGAGTGCAAACAGAGCAGCTTACGAGATACTGTTATGGTTCATGTGAAGCCCTCAAACAGAGCTGATGAGGATTTCCTTAGTGACAGATCAGCATATGCTTGAAGGAGTTTGTGTGGGTTTTCTACTTGATTACCATTATTTTCCTAAAATACAAGTTTGGCTTACTTTAGTTCATATAAAACGCAAATAAGGCATCTTGCATCAATTTGGCTGGAAAGCTGGTTATTCAGACATTTAATTCTAATTCTCCACCTGGTATTTCCCCAGGAAAATCTTTCTTGGGCATTTCAGTATCTCTTAAATCTGCAAAACAGAGAAGCCTTTTGGACAGCCTCAGCACCCAAAGCTGAATTGTCAGGGGCAGGAAGGCAGGGGCAAAGGCTTATTGAAGAGTGATGATATGATACTGTGGTTTTGTTTATCATTTAAAAAACAAATTGGGATCAAGCCGAAAATTGTATCAGTAACTTCAACCTGCAGTCTTACTATGACAACATCAGACAGGGTGGCCAGAAGTGTCCAAGGGTTTTGGTTGATACGTTTTGGTAAAAATATTATGCTCTCACATTTGCTGCTTGGGCTTTTTGTTATTTCTAATGGGTGAATCTGTATCTCTCTCGGTGCCTGCCTTTTCTTCCTTATACTGCTAATTAACAAATCCAGGCTGGTTTTGCTGAAAGCTGTAGCACTTGCTCCTGATGGTGGGTAGGGCATTCAGTTAATCCAAACAGTGATGTTAACTAGAAGTCTACCTGCCTGTGGTCCTTTAAAATCCCTCAGTGATTTTGTAAACCAGATGATGAGACCAGGAAGATGTTTGCCAAACTCAGATTTATTCTGTGGTGCAGTTGCAGCTGGGTGAAGTGTTGAAATACCTGTTGGAGCATGTTGTTTTCTAGTGAAGCTCCCCTGTCCCTTCTGAAGGATTACAGGGACTAGAAAATTAATTTCCCATCTTCTTTTTGAAATACTGACATTCCTTCTATTGTCTTGCCATTTCAATGAGGTATTTCAGCTTTTTCCTTTTGTTTCATTTGCGTTCATCACCAAAATTGGCTACTCAATTATTTCTTTTTTTTACTGCCTTGAAAGCATGCTGCAGTCCAGAAGTGGACAGGGTCAGCAAGAGATGGGAGGGTTACAAGGTGAATCCAGCTGCAGGGCAGAAAAATGCATGGAGCTGAGCTCCATGGACAAGGTCACAGGCTGGGTAGTGGGCAGAAAGAGTGAGCCTTGACTGTGGAGTCATGGAGAAACACATGAGGAATAGCTACAGCTGTTGGAGAGCAGAAGAAAAAAGACACTTGTGTGAGCATCACACTAAATTGGTTGGATTAAAAAAAATCCAAACATTTCTTCTCCTCTCCAGATTCAGTAAAGATATTTCTTGAGTAGAAGTCCAGGGAGAGCTGGGGAAATCTGCAGACAGTTTGTTGGCCTGCGTTGTCCAGCACTTGTTTTTAACTGAACCATCACACGTATCCTAAAATATTTTTCACAGCTTTTCCTGAGCCTGAATTGCTTGGGAGTAAACAGTGGTGATTCTTAGAGCAATTACCTATATTCATTTTCTTGGAACCTGCTGGCCCCCATTTTGACTGCATAAGCATTTGCAAAGTTTTTCTGGCCTACGTTAACTCTTCTTCAATAACTCATGAGCGCATACTCATACTGATTTGTGGTGGAAAGCCAGGCAGCAGACCGTGCTTGGGAAAGTCACCTTTGCATCAGTCCTACTCTCAAACAAGGCTTCGACGGTCCTACTCAATGGGCTTCACCTCTCATGAACCTCAACCACCCTGTATGAACCCTGGCTGTCATCTGATGTCACCTAACTGCACCTGGAGCAGAACAGAGTGTGTGGCATGTGAATGAGCCTGAAGGATGCTGGAGGGCTCGGGTGTTAGATGCTGGTATGTCTCAGTGTGGGCTGTGTCTTCAGCCTGGTTAGAAGAGCTGGTCAATGCCACGGCATGGCGCCGGCTCTACACATCTCTGTTATGCAGCGTCGCTTTGCTTGCTGATCTTGCAGACAAACTCTTTTTTCTGAACAATGCAGATAGCAGCTTTGAAGAGAAAACCAACCACTGCCACCCCCCTGCCCCACAAATCCAGCTTCACTTTAAAACACCTGCATTTTCTTGGCCCTGCAGCATCTGTCAAAGAGCTGCTCCAGCACCTCAGTGCGTGGGAGCTGTAACTTGACTTCCACCCTGAAACTATTTGGCTTGTTCTGGTATATTCTTGTGCTAATGCCAGTTTTCTGTCTAAGTCAGCTTCTTTGCTTTGCTGTGCTTACTTCCCCGCCATATTTCTACAGGGAAAGCCAAATGTTTTTGCATCTTGTCTTCGAAGATTGAAATTCCCATCTCCCTGACTCGCTTTTCTCTGTACTGGTGGACATGGGAAGATCTCTCCAGAATGAGGCACCCTGCTCTACCAGTGTCCTTGCAGCAGGTCAGTGACACTTCCCCAACTCCATTGGCTATATCTGGCTGGATATACCCTAAGGCTGCCCTGGGCTTTTCCACTGCCGCAGGATGCTGGTGGCGTGTAGGCACCGTGGTAATAACACATCCCAGTTTTACGTGTGTGGTTTTTGTCAGCTAAGGGGCCTTTCTTAAACTGCTCTTAGATCTGTGACTCCTGAGATCATCATCGTGTTTCCACAGGATTTCCACTTCAACTAAATGCCTCTCAACCCCATACCTTCAGCAATCTGAATTCGTATCTTCCGATATTTCTCCCTCCTTCAAAGAAATACCTTTCCATTTCTCTTTACACGCAGGTAAACTTTTGTTGCTTCATTTCACCTGAACTCCTTTGCTTGGGCAAAACCTCGAGCCTCTCCATGAGGCCTCTTAATGTGATGTGTCAGTGCAAAGAGTGTCCTTGCTCGGCCATCTCTACAAGGACTTGACTGCCTGAGCTCTGCAATTGCGTGATTTTAATTGGCTTTTAATTTGGGGAGATTAGGTAATATACTTAAATGAAAGCCACAGAGGTGTTGTTAATACATAGCTTAGAAATTGCAAACAAAATAAGTAACCAAATTGCTCCTGAGCTCATACAAGCAAATTCACATTTACTTTCCCATGTACTTAATGTGAAATATACCTGAAAGTCCATAATTAGAAAATTATAAGGATTTAAAAGCTATATTGCAAGAATACATTTCTGTGGCTCTGGAGGTTGCAAACATGCTTTCCATGTAGAGCTGTATGTTGCATTTATGCTGATTTAATCATTCATTAAACATTAGTAAGAGGCCAATTATGCTGTTCAAGAATAAGATGTTTTACGAGAAAATGACAAAAAGATACATGTAATCATTGAAATGCCAGTTTACAATCAGATAGGATGGGAAATAATCCCTTTAGCAAGCTTAAGCTTTTACATATTAATGGCAACATTGGGGAGAGTGGAAAAAGGGCTTTAACAGCCTTGCGGCCTTCCGGCCCTAATCAGAAAGTGAGTGCTTATGATGCTCCGGACCAAGATTTAATGCACTGTTTTATTCTGTGGCAGAGATACCATGAGACATGCTCTTTAATTGCCCTAGCTGTGGTTTAGCAAGTGTGCGTCTATGTATAGATAAACATAGACAACGTTAAGGGCGAGAAATATTATTCTGACTCTTCAGAGAGGTGAGACGTTCTGGGGAGGGAAGAGAGTAAAGATCCAATGGGATGTTCCCATACTTACATTTCTGAAGTCCCACGTCAATCACTTCATGGATAAGGGAGGAGAACAGAGGGAGAGCATACCGGTAAAATTGTACCTGTGAAATCATGGCTGCTGTAAAAGCCAGGGGACATAAACTAATTTATTTTTTTTTTTCACCTTTCTTCTAATACAAGACTTGGAGGCACCAGATGAATTCTTGGGTGATACGTTCAAAATAAACAGAAAGAAGTGATTCTTCACACATGGTGTTGTGAAGCGGTGGAACTCCTTGTTGAAGTATCTAGTGGATGCTCTAAGTTCATATAAGCTTAAAAAGCAAGCAGTTACATTAATGGAAAGAAAGTTGTTTGGGAGCTATTAAGCACCATCTTCCTCTTGCTCTGGAAGTTTCTCAGCTGCAGATTTTTGCACACTGGGAAAAAGTGCTATGGAAACATCAGATTGGTTTGTAAAACTGCCCTTAGCCATTTGCTTTCTGTGGCTGTTGGGGACAGGATGATGGGTCAAATGGACAGTTCAGCTGAACCAGCATGGTGGTTCTTTTGTTTTCATAGGTGTGTGTATGTGTGTACACATTGGTAAAAGATATTTTCAAAAAAATGTCTTTTTAAAACCTTGCACAGACTCCTGTGAGAAGATTATTCAGCACCGTTTCTCTCACAGATACCATGTGTTAGAGGCCTAAAGAAGACGACACTCAGCAAACCACAGACTGCATTGGTGAAAGAATGGAGACTGCTTTGGTGTGTATGAGATCAGAAAGCAGAAAAGGCTACTCAAGGTGAAAAAACTACAGAGGTAAGCTAAAACAGAAGAAAACAAGACAATTGTTAATTTTGATATTCTCTTGAACTCTACGGCAAAGTGTCTCACCTTTGACTCCCTCTGGGTACTTTCTGTGTCTGAAAATCTCACAGTTCCCATGTTTCCTCCAGGATTTGAGCTCTCCTGTCTTTTTCTCTAAGCACATTTGGACTGAAGGCTGAGTAGGGTCAGGCAAAGAAAATCCATTATGATTGAGCAAGCACTCAATCCTGATGAAGAATGAAGGACAGGAAGCCCAAAAGTATGGCAAATTGTTTGCAGTGAAGAAAATGGACGTGGGACCAAGAGGTCCTGGGGCAAGAACAGAAAAAAACAGGGAAGACCCAGGTGAGCAGAAGATGGGTTCCAGATAAACTTCATCAAAGCATCGCTCCAGCTTCCCAGGGCCATGTCAAGCATTGATGTCCTCCGACTCATACATCTGGCTGCCCAAACACACAGCCCCCTTTTCCCAAATCCAGTTGGTCAGCTGTCCCCGTTGCCATGCCGGCCTCTGGGCAACGGACCTGAGCGATGCTGTTGAGAGGGAGAAAAATGTATTCCAGCGATAATATTGAAGGGTTGCAGCTGCCAAACACACTGTGTCTGTGGAAACACCTGTTGAGTAGCTGTTGCAGTGGGAAGAGCAAGATGAAGAAAGACAGCTGTAAAAGTGCCAGCAGCAGTAGGAAGCTCTACCAAGACTGCTTTGTGCCAGTTAGAGATGTGCCAAATTATTTGGCTGCATTTCAATTATCTGGGTGTCCACTACATTTGCCAGCTCGCGCTCCCAGGGAATACTTCAGCGTTAACACCACTACTGCCATGCTCTCGCTGCTCTTCCACTTTAATTTCAGTCTTTACATTTCTGTATTTCTTTTATTTCTAGTTCCTTCTAGCGCAAAGGAAAGCCCAGTATCGCAATGCAGAGCCCAAAATAAGGGCTGGGATCTGCAGCTGGTAGGAAGACAAAGCATCACTGTAAAGGTTTTTGGCAATTGGCTTGTGAGATCTGCTGGGTTATTATTTTGTGTCTCTCCTGTTGTTGTTGTTGGTTTTTTCCCAGAGAATAATAATTTTATCTTTTACAAACAGTTAGCCAACCTGCACACTTCTCCTGCCTGTCCGTCTAGAAATCCTTGGAACTGCAGAGCTCAGCTTTGGGAAGTTTACAGTGGGAACGGAGCTGAAATTTAGGTGGGCTAGACAGCTGGAAAGGTGGAAATAAAATGGCAGAACAGTATAGGGAAATATTTCCAAATGTTTTTTACCTATTCAGGAGGACTTATGCGCCATCCATAGCACTGGCGATACCCAGTGAGGAATGAGAGAGCTCACAGCTGGAAGGGGAATTTCTTTTTTCAAAGACAGTCTTTCATGAATTAAAAGCATTCTCTATGCGAACAAGGAATGCAGGTGGAGTTTTAGAGTAAGGAGAATCTGTTTTAGATAGTCTTCCTCCTAAAGTACCCAGAGGGTGTAAGTTTGTGTCCTCGACCATACTGTCCCAGGTCTTCCTGACTTTCCTTTAAGCCTGTCTGCATCACCAAAGCCCTGTAGAAAGGCCACAGCGTAAACCCCTCACTTGTCCACAACAAGACCGAGAGGTATGCCCGAAGTTAAGCTTGTCTTTTTAAGAGTTTTGAAAGCTAAAATGAGCAACTAAATCTCAAAGAATTAAATTGCGGTCAAATAATTCCTGTAACTCTCCCAAATTCTCACCTTGCCCCAGTGAATACCAGGCAGGCCAAGAGACACCTGAATTGCAGTGCGCTGCTGTGCCTTTACCGCTGCAGCACTTTCATTGCTTTTCTGTTTGACACAATCATCTGTTGTCATGATTTTTTTAATTCCAAAATCCTAAGAATGATCAAAAACTCCCCTGGACCACGGAGCTAATACTTTTCTCAGGGAGCTTTTTTTCTTCCCAGGAAGATTTTTCTATTAAGTGTTCGCGGGAAAAATTCATCTTCTTCTGTCTATTTATGCATATTTCTGAGATATCCTTATCCATGCCCGTTGATTAGCCCTGGAGGTGGTATTTCTCTGTGAGGTATCATTGCCTTGCTGGTTGCAGACAGAGATGGAAAGGTCTGAGCTCCCAAGAAACAGAATTGTATTGTCCTACCTGTTTTCTGTGCCTTCCCTCACCACGTGGTAAACCTTCTGGGGCAGAGATTCAATCCTGTTGTTAATTTTTTAGCAGAATAGGATCCTGTCTGAGTTGGGGTCTCTGGGCCTGACTGTAATGCACGTAACAGTGGCTAAACTAAAATCTTTCACGTGCCTTCCCTCACAACAGGACCCTTCTTGAGAATAAGGCTCATATATTAAAGGAACACAAATCTGTGCTTTCTGAATGAGAGAAAATACCACACCGTACAAATTGGCAGATGACCAGCTATGTCCAGGACTATTTATTTTTCCCTTTTGAGCTAACTTTCCAAACACCCTTTTCTCTAATCACTTTTTCTTTTCCCAAGCACTAGTCAACCTGTTCCTCTTCTGGATTGTTTAGGTCAGGATTAGTATTCGTATGCCTGACTTACTCTGATTTACCTGCAAGTGCAGGTCAGAGAGCCAGTGGTTGTACTTCAATAGGGGTTGCAAGACTCCTTGGTTAATCTTTGCTCCAAGACAATGGTGGTGTTTTACAGAAATTCTCGCCACTCTGTTCCTGTCTCTGTGCTAACCACCGAGGGAAGGACAGAGCTATTTTTCCCTGAGCTTTCAAATGTCCAGTGGAACAAGAAAGCTACAGCCTCTTGAAAACTGTCTGGCTGGATCTCATAAATAATGAGAAAAGTCTTTGTTGCCTTGGCCTTGTCAAACTTCTCTTCAGACAACCAGAAAATTCATCTTTCCTATTAATCCTGTGACTTTGATGCCAGATTCATGGGTTATGGTCTGTTCGTCCTGAGAAAATGTTATCCGAGTCAATATTTAGATAGAATAAGCTTTAATCACAACATAGTTATGCTTCATTAAAGAGGTTTTCCGTTTGCTTCATTCAGAAAATAATGCAGAAAGTACCAGAAGCAAACAAATTGGGTCAATTTCCTATTCATTAAACCCTTTCTTTCTTCCATAGGAATAAAGGGCTAATTACTTGGCCAGAAGGCTTTCTTTTCTTCCTTCAGAGTATTTCCTTGGCCTCGCTAGCATAGATACGCTTTTCGGGTGGTGCCCGACTCCACCCATTGCTGTTGAGCAGATCCAGAATGACACAGACTGTTGTCCTCTTAATCCTTCTTTCAGGTACCACACAAAAATGGTGTTCCTCTATGATCCTTCTCTGGTCACAAAGACCATTCTGGAAAAACTTACTTTTAGGAGCGGTCCCAATGATGGTGTATTCCCAGGTCTCCCAGGCATGTAGCCCAGGCTATCTGTAGATCCCATCTCACCTTCAGGGGGAAAATGTCCCAGGACGAGTCCCCTGCCCGATACCCTGTCTTTGGCCCTATGACACAACCACGGGGGCAGAGAAAGCGGATGAAGGGGCTGAGACTTGTCTAAGCAGCTGATCCTTTCACAGCTGGACACGTGCTCAAGGGCACATCTCAGGAGCACGAATATGTAGACTGGAGTGTAGCATGGCAAATATGGCCTCAAAGCCCCCTGACACAGCCATGTGGCCGTATTACCATAGAAACTGGCCATTCAGCTGTCCTTAATGTATTTTTTTTATTCTCGCAACATCCTGGCAAGGTAAAAACGGTGCTTTTGTCTCTGTGTTGCATGGAGGAACCTGTGTGCAGTGGCTCAGCCAAGGGCACGCAAGCAAGCCGTGGCAGAACGCTGCTGCCTTATCTCCTGCAGCCTGGGCCACCACAGAAATCACAGCATTTTCCTTCTCTCTTACAGTAAGGAAATAGGTTGCAGCTCCTTCTTCCTTTGCTGTGACCCTCCACCCATGAGCGCAGACTAGACTAACCGGGGGAGGTTGCAGGGAAGCTGGTGGTGGAGGGAGGCCAAGCCGTGTGTCGGAGTCCGTCCCCTTCTCCAGGGCATGGAACAGCAGATGATTTTGCCTGCAGTGCTCATAAAAAAAATTGATTTCTTTCATCTCTTTCCTGAGCAAAGGCCAGTGCTGAGCCTAGCAGATTATTCAATAACATCCCATAAAAATATTAAACTTCTATATCGGAACCAAATTAAAATTGTATTTCGTGATGTGAACAAAGGTACCCAAGTCGATTTCGTCTCTCTCTCCCTCTTTTTTTCAAATTTAATATCACACAGAAGAGAGAAATGAAATCTGTATTTAAATGGCTATGGAACATTGTGCATTTAAAGTGCACAGCAAGTCACTCCCTAAAGCACTCCATATGATATGTAAATCTTTTGATCTTTCACAAAATGCATGAGTTCCATAAAGAATAATGAGTACTAGCTTGGGAAGTACAATATTGACTGTCACTGTACTGCACTTAGCCACAATTATTATTTGCATGGCTTTTGCAACATAACTGGAGGGGAGAGTCCTGTGAATATTTTAAATGCATTCTAATAGCTACTAAAAGAGATTTTATTTTATAATAGATGCATTCTTTCTTTTGGGTCCACAAGCATTTTTTTTTCAATTTATTCATTACATTTTTCACTCTTTGTAAGAAAGCATCTATGGGGAAAAGCAGAAGAGCATATAAGTCCTGAGGAAGGAAACAATTGACATCCTGCCCTGCCATTACCTGCAATAAAGCAGGGAAATCGACAGTAACGTTTATTTATTCTTTAAGCCAATGAGTAAAGTTTAACTTGATAAACGATCTTAGGTATGATCTGCCTGAGGGAGCTTGAAGTGACAGCCGCCTTTTGAGGCGTTTCCAAGAGCTGCCCAGATTCTGTGCAAGGTGTAAACGCACGGAGATCCCATGGGATCACTTTGTCGGTGACTGCTGAGGTTGGTGGGAGCCTTTGGCACCGGTCCAGCATGTTGCCCCTGATTTTCAGCGTGGAAAGGATTTAAGTGCTTCAGCCTAGCGGCAGTGGGTGCTTATTTCGGGTACTAGGGATGGGGAGGGAGAAGCTGAGCCGTGGCAGTCCGCATGCTGAGCTTTTCCCATCTCTCTCCCCAGCTCTCGGGGTATGCATCAGCCCAGACCCCTCCAGAGGTGACGAGCTGAACCCTGTCTTGGAGAAGACCCGTCTTTCTCGCAGGCACCAGCATCCTGTTTGTTCACCCAGGAGATGGGAAGACTGCAAGCTCACGGTGCAGGAAAGTGCGGTAGGAATAAGGGCTATCACAACCACCACATTAAATGAAGTAAAATTAAAGAATTAAGTTATTAAACCTATGCTTTCTAGTTCCCTTCCTGAAGCTCTCCGTATCTCTCTGAAGGTCTATTCCATGTAGCTTGTTGCACTTTTTACTTGTGTTAGACCCAAGCCTGGAAGCTACAGAGCAAGGTTAGAGTTGGTTGAGCTGGAAGGGAGATGTGCTCCCAGGAACATAAAACACAGCAAATGGGCATGGATGGATCTGTTGTTCTTGGGTTGGATAGGAAAAGGCAGATTATTGAAGATGAGAATTTCTTGTAATGTAGAAATGATCGAGTGGCCCAAAGAAGCACTCACTGAAGTCAAGTGCTGTTTTGCCATTGACTTCTCAGAAAGACGTATACCCATATGTGTGACAGGTCATGCGTGTGACCAGGCACAGACCACCTGACACCTTTTTGGTGCGCCATTCCCCCAGTCAGCAGGACACATTTACAGCTGAAGAAACAACATGTGCACCAAAATCAAACCGGAAGGTCTGACTGCATCCCTGGTGACCGCTTGGTTCAGAGAACAGACCTCTCCTTATACTAGGTAACGGTGATTTTTAATAGTTTGCATTGATCTGGTTGCAGGGTCCGGTCTACAAAGAGAAATTGATGTTTTGTATTGCTGTGCCTCAGTTTCTCTGGTTGTAAAACAGGTGTAGTGCCATTTTCTTCCTTTATCAAAGCAATTTGAGGGCCAGGGAAGAAAATGTTGTAATTAATGGTATAGCTGAACAGTGCTAGAGCACTACAATAGACAATTGGTCCTCTGATTTGAAGCAGGCTTCAGGAGGCCAGGTAAAAGACCCTTTCTGAGCTCACTGCAGAACCAAAGCCCATTTTCATCCAACACAGGATTTGTGAAAATTTTTTCGACTTGTTTCTGCTTCATCTCAGCCTGGAAAAGATGCAGGACTTGCCACTTGTCCGTGGCAAGGAAGCATCAAAATGCCTTTGTCTGTTTGACTACTCGGTTTAAGCTTTGACGCATCATTGGGATGCACAGTTCCCATTTTTACATTGCTCTTATCCTTGAAGATTTGACTCCTACTCAGCCTTGATCATTCAGTTGGTCTTTAAAGGACTAATGGAACCAGTACAGAGGGTGATTTAGATCTTGTGAAGTGAGCTAACACTTTCTGGTTTATTTCCTAGTGCTGAATTGCCCTACCTTTTCTGCTATAATTTTTATGTTCCCACCTTAGAAACATTGCTCCATGCACAAGCTCATCTTTAGTGGTGAGAAAAAGACATACGTGAGTTTGGGTTGAATGACCATATTGTTGTCTGTAGAACAAGAACCAGATTGTTGATTTTAAGGTTTTCATTTTTAAGCCTGAACCATCAGGATCATTTCAAAAAGAGGATTCCTCTGTGAAAACATTTGTCAGAAATAAGCTGCACCAGTTCCCAGAAATCTACTGAACTCCTTTACCTGGTAAGACCTGTAGTAATTTTCCGTAACATATTGCCATTTATTGTGCTCTGGAAAGGCACTATAGTGATTTCAAGAGGAGAAAACCAAGAAAGATTATTCATTTCACATCCTCATGCAATTCTTTTGTAGGTGGCTTTCAACAAAGAGTGATATTGGATTACATTCATTTTGGTTCTTAATAAACTAGTAAATCTCCCATTGTTCTATGTTGTCCAATTATAAAAGCAATGAATATGAGACTAAGCACTTCAAGATAACCATAGCTTTAAAGATAGACAAAAAGCTTTATAGATTAGGATCAGAATAAAACTGCCATTTTTGTAGCGTTTTGATGAATAATATTTTGTGAATTAAAGCGTTCTCTCTTAGGAATGTCAATAAATTACTCTTTAAGTAGGAACCACTGCAAATCTCAGGAAGACTTTCCAAATATCTAGGGTACTGAAAAGGAAAGGAAGTAAATCCTTCCTAGAAGTCATTTCCTCGCTGTCTGAAGAGGTGATTATGAAGGGTATTTCCTGAGGTCTGTTTGCCTGTAGGAGTCATCTGTTGGGATTTTCTTGAACCATTTCTGTTGAGTTCCCATTTAGGATGTGGTGCCTTTTCAAACATGCTCCTTAGCTACATTGTGTTTCAAGAACTGATTCTTCAGTACATTGTAAAGTCTTAATTGGCAATAAAAATTAGCATTTTGAAGTCAGGATTTGCTTATTTTCTTTGTCCAAAGCAGGGGTTTCCATAGTGGCCCAAGAACTGCTTCTGAGAGGCCTCTGGAGGTATAGCAGAAGAACAACATTGGCAACTGGTTTAGATACACTGTGCAGGGGCTGGACCACAGCAGTAAAATTGTAAGCATCAAAAGTTGGGAAAAAAAGAGTTGCAAACCACAGCTGTGTGTGCCACATACCAGAGTGCTCTGTGGGCTTGTGAACTGGGACCATTGCCTTACTCAACTCAGTAAGAATTCATGAGCCATTTACAAACGCATCTATTAATCTATTAATTGCCAGCAGATTCTTTGCCAGCAAATCCTTAATGGAAAGTAGAGCCCTCCACCCCTTTAATCCTCATAATCCTACCTTGCGTGCAACTTTCCAAAACTGTGATGTAGAATGACTTAATACTGTACATTTGTCCCTTGACAGAGAAGCAGCAATGACATATGGCTCACTCCAGCGGAGACACAGGATAAATGTCCCATCCTAGTTGTATATTAAAGCACAATATAAAGGGTACATGCACCACAGATGTCAGTTTGGTAGAGAGGAAAATACATAATGGAGAGATATAGAAAGATGCGTGTGGACAGATGCATGTGGGGTATGTCTAGATATCTGAGCCCGAGCATTAAGCCTTTGTCTCATCTACGTGAAAGTCCAGCACCCATCTCTTCCCTTGACTTGTGCTAGGATGAATTTTTACATCAGGAAATGGCTGCAGCCCCAGAGAAAGGCTGAATTGTCTCTTTGAATGCAGCCTGGGAGGGACACCATGCTTGGCAGATCTGGCAGCAGCATTAGTGGCGTAGCTCAAAGGAGAAATGAAGGGTAGAAGAGAAGATGCTTCCCTGCAGTCAATCCTCTCCTCACATCCTTACCCTCTCACTGCTTCCCAGGATTTCAAGCATCTTCATCTCTTCCCGGATGGCACTTCCATTCGAGAGTGAGCTGCTGGGTAAAAATAATTCTTTTGCTCAGGATTGTCAGTCACATCATGGGACTGTGCCTGAAACCGCAATCACACTTTTTGATCAGTTTTGCTGAAACAACCTGTTGTCTTTTATAATAACATTTCCATTGGGAATATTCAGATGCTGCGGCTAAAAAGAACCATTTTATTGTATACAGACAACTACACACGCAGTGACTTGGCATTTTTATCTTTTTGATTTTCCAGTGGGTGTATTTGCCTGGATTTTTTTTCAAACCACATCCATCTGCTTCATAGTTCTTGCAAAAGCTAGTTTACATGCAATAATTGCCATTAAAAATGTGGAGAGAAAGCTCGCTGCACAAATGCATTGTTTTGCTCCTTTTAAAGCACACAGAAGCTACAAACCTACATGAAGCTGATTGATGGACGGGTTTATTTAATTATTACTCTCAGAAACATGTTCTCTATCTTGCTCATAGCAGGTGCAGGCTGTGACGTGGCATTTGCTCTGGTAATTATGCAGTTTTTTGTAAATAGCAGAACAAGTCAGGATGAAAGATAGCACTGCCCTCAGGTTGTGGGAAATTATTCAGCCTTCCCTTTACCAAATTTCAAATGATACGTTTAAATGATAAGGTCGCTTTGATTCCTGTTGCACCTCCCACCCTTGGCTCTTACTCCTGTGACATGAAACTGGGAGAGAGAGGGAGGGAGGGAGTGGAACTGGAGGATGAATGTGCGGAAGGGACAGTTTGTGCTGGAGGTTGTTATTGCAGTGAGATACTGCAGGAACCGAGTGAATAATAAAGCTGATTCGGGTGTCCTGTGCTGCAGTGTAGCGTTAAAGAGCGCTGGGATGTAAGAATCAAAAATGGTCTTTTTGGTAAGGCTGATGCTTTCCCAAGTGAGACACTGCAGCCCGCAGCCTGTCTTGCTCAGGTCTCCTCCAACGTCCTCAGTCCTCTGCTTCATCCTGCTTTTCTTCTGTGTTTGGAAGAGGCTGTACTCGGGGTTCAGGCCATTCTCCAGCATCCCCATCCCGTGTTTCTTTCCCTAAGCAAGGGATAAATAACAGGTACTGTGCAGGTGGGTGGGTGTACTCAAATTCTCCTCTAAAAGGAAGAGAGCCAGCAAGGAATGCCAAGGCAAACATCCCCCAGTCACCAGGAGATCCTTCCACAGAGAAACGGGATCTCCAAAGAGCCTTTGCTGTCCTCTGCCTGTAAGCTGTTCCCAGAACATCTCCTCCCTTTGGGGTCCAGGAACGCTCACGGCTGTCAGCTACATTCAGATTTGAAGCTGAGGCTCCAAAAGAGTAGCTGCCCCCTTTCACATCAATTTGAGATAACAGATCAAACAGCTAAAGCCAATCCCTGTAATTTGCTCCGAGCAGATCCACAAACAGCTCTTTTGCAGTAGGGTTGAGCTCGCATGCCTCTCCGTGGCTTGAGCAATGCGAGGATGTATAAAATCTCCAGGCAGTACTTCCAAACTTGGGTGCCTACAAATTTCCAGCAGGGACAACATTTTCAAAGCCAGATAACAATCTTGTGGGCTTTTTTTGACTCCTCAGTTTGGTCGCTTTGAAGTGGCTCAGCTGGGTTCCCCAGGACCCACGTCCTGGGTCCAAAGCCACATCTGGGAGATCTAGGAGATGGCTTAGCATCTCCATTCTTGGCTTGTGCTGCTGCGAGCTGCCCAGTGTTTTACCAGAGATACTGATGCACTTGCACTTCCCGTTGAAATCAATAGGAATTGATGGTGTTTGGCACCTACTGAAGACGCAGTGGTGCTTACTGATGGCAGTGTGTAAATAACAGGTTCTGAAATAGGCACCCTTTGGAAATGTTGGCTTCTCTGCTCTCTATCAAAGCATGCGATGAAATGAGAATAAGCCTGAAAAGGACAATGTGTGTTCAGTTTATATAAGAGCTTAGCTGAACAATATAACGTTTCAATGGAAGATGCAGAGTACGTATATGAATGAAAATCAGTTGATTGTTACCATGTGTCTATCAAAATGAAAATAAGGTCATTCACAAATCTTAACGTTTTATGGAGGGGAGGAATATTTTTTTAATTAGGATTAAAAATATTATCTACTTAAAACGTGCCCATGCATATAGTTCTGGCATAGCCTATAGCAACACCTATAATTTTAAAATAAAACTGTTTTTTCCAAGAAGGAAGTAATTTTGAGTGATAACTAATTTAGATAGTGCTAATTATATTGGTTGGAACTTGCAAGGGAGTCAATGGATAAAAAGTTGATTAAAGCAAAGTTATAAAACAACAATAAAAAGCTCTAACTCTGCTCTTTAACATGTTCTGAACATTTTAATGTTTGTTCCTGCCAGCTTTCTTAGCTGGGCTGCAAAGTGAATGTTTCCATACACCTGTTTGAAATTAAATGAGAGGGAAAAGTAAGACCTTTTCAGTCGGTTTCTATACCCTGAACTGCTGCTTAAGATGATGTAATAAGTTACATAGCAATGTAACTTATCTTATCATAGAACCATAGAATGGTTTGGGTTGGAAGGGACCTTAAAGACCATCCAGTTCCAACCCCCTGCTATGGGCAGGGACACCTCCCACTAGACCAGGTTGCTCCAAGCCCTGTCCAACCTGGCCTTGAACACTTCCAGGGATGGGGCAGCCACAGCTTCTCTGGGCAACCTGTTCCTATGCCTCACCACCCTCAGAGTGAAGAATTTCTTCCTGAGATCTAATCTAAATCTTCCAGTTTGAAGGCATTACTCCTGGTCCGATCACTACGATCCTTTGGTTATCTGTGTTTTGAAGCAATGGTCATTGTTACTGTGGCTGAGACAAGCACAGAGGAGTAGCTGATAGGATTTGTGAACATTTCTCTCTCTTGCAGCAATGCAAGATGTTGCCTGGGGTTGCTCACTACAGGTTCTTCTAATCAAGTGCATTAGATGTCTTACGATGTGATGTAAGTACAGCTGGACCTTACATTTATGTGATTTCTTCTGGAAATGCTTTCCCATCTTGCATCCCATAGACCAAAAATGCCTCATGTCTACTTGCAGCTGTCTCATCTTCAGTGAACCCTGCAGCTGGTTCATAGCTGGACATGTAGTGTCTAATGTTGGAATGGACAGATCCATTCACGGCTTTGTGGCCATGAAAAGCACAGGCTTGACAGCCTTGTCCAAGGTGGGGGTAGTTAGGGTTCCTGTGCCCAGCCTAAAATTCTGCCTTTTTCTGTCTTTAAATTCTTCTGCTGGAAAAGTGAGTTTAACTGACCCTAGCAGAGAGTGACCAAAGCACAGACGTCCTTGAGAGGATGGGGAGAGACAAATGAAGAACAAGGTGTAGTTAGTTCTAGTTGAATACTAATTCTGTTGATCACCTCACTCTGCTTCTCAAGCCATGCACTCCCTACCCTCCTGGCTGAATAACTTACACAAGAAGATGGTAAGGTTATGGAGTTTTCCTGAGAAATCAGGAAGATCTGAGTGATCTGACAAAAAGAAGCTAATGCTTTTATCCTAACTGCTGGATCCTTCCTCTGACTGTCCTGGTTTCCTCCAGCTGCATATGATATCTCTTCTCACCATGCTGTTGCTTGTGCTCAGAAGTTTCTCCTATGGGAGCTATGCTTTTGTGCTCTCCTTTGCTCAAATTTTTTGATTTCTTGGAAACAGAAATAGCCCAAAGCCTGGAATTGCCTCACTTTGTGCCTAACAGTGGGCTGCTGCCGGCTGCAGAGAAGTGGCCCTGGATGTCTTCGGCTGCTACACGGGGGAGCATCCCAGGACAGTGCATTGCTGTGAGGAGATACGAATAGAAGGCAGCAAGAGAAGAAAAAGAATTACAGAATGGCAGTGTTGGAAGCGACCTTCGGAGATCATCTACTCCAACCCCCTGCCAAAGCAGGTTCACCTAGAGCAGGTTGCACAGAAATGGATCCAGGTGGGTTTTGAATATCTCCAGAGAAGGAGACTTCACCACCTCTCTGGGCAGCCTGTTCCAGTGCTCTGCCACCCTCAAAGGAAAGTTTTTCCTCATGTCGAGATGGAACTTCCTGTGCTCCAGTTTGTACTTGGTGTCCCTTGTCCTGTCCCTGGGCACCCTGAAAAAAGACTGGACTCACACTCTTAACATCCACCCTTTAGATATTGATCAGCACGGATGAGATTCCCTCTCAGTCTTCTCCAGACTAAATAGCCCCAGGTCTCTTAGCCTTTCCTCATCAGAGAGGTGCTCCAGTCCCCTGATGATCTTTGTAGCCCTTTGCTGTCCCCTCTCCAGCAGCTCCCTGTCCTTCTTGAACTGGGGAGCCCAGCACTGGACACAGGACTCCAGCTGCCCCTCCCCAGGGCAGAGTAGAGGAGCAGGATGACCCCCCTCCACGTGCTGGCCACGCTCCTCTTGATGCCCCCCAGGATGACATTGGCCTTCTTGGCCACCAGGGCACATCGCTGGCTCACGGGCATCCTGTTGTCCACCAGGACTCCCAGATCCCTTTCCACAGAGCTGCTTTCCAGCAGGTCACCCCCAACCTGCCCTGGTGCCTGGGGTTATTCCTCCCTAGGGGCAGGACCCTACACTTGCCCTTGTTGAACTTCATTAGGTTCCTCTCCGCCCACTCTCCAGCCTGTCTGGGTCCCGCGGAATGGCAGCACGGCCTCCCAGTGTGTCAGCTGCTTCCTCCCAGTTTGGTGTCATTAGCAAACTTGCTGAGGGAATATGAGCGCTGCTCATGCTTTATTTGTGCGCTGCTCCTCTTAACCAGCTGCATGAAGGTGAGATTTTTGCATTTCAGGCTGTTTTCCTATGCAGATAATGATCACCGTGCACAGTGAAGACCATGTGTGCCTCAGGATTTCGTGCGTAGCAGAAAATTCTTATCATGAAGTGATGAGGTAATTTTAACTTTCTGGTTCAACTTCAGCATTATTATTAGTGGTGTTTCTGGGGCTCATGTTTTATTTTATTTTAGCACTTATTTGCTTAATGTACAATCCATGGCATTTTATGAGCACTTGAGCATTTTGGAAGGTTTTATTGTCTAAAAATATCAAAAGAAAGGGTAGATGTTAAAAGAAAGGGAAAAACAAATAAAATATAGAGATATTTAATATACATCAGCTAGACTGTCTGCAGGCAGCCTGGCATAAGTCATCCTTTAATAGAGCTGTAAGAATAATTAATTTTTCAGTTCAGTGGTCAAACTGAAAAACTGTGAGGGAGGAAGGAGAGGAGGTGAGTGGGGTGGGAAGAAACAAGGAGAAATGTTTGGGTCAACCTTAAGTAACAATTTCTCATTTGCTCTCACTGAAGCGAAACAAACACATGTATTATCTGTTCCTTTGAATAAAGGGCCCTAGCTGAGTTTCTAAACAAAACCTTCCTTCTAGAAACAAGGCCTGAAGGTCCTGCCTAGATGGTGGTGACATAGAACATCTTTCCTTTTCTGAAATTTCTCTGACACCTTTCCTTTCCTGGCCAAGCCCACTCAATAAATTCACTGTCAGCGTGCAAAGACCTTTATTAAACATATAATTTATCAGAACCTGCTGCCCAGCTTCAATCTGATTCTGCAGCATCCTTTTCCAACACTTCTCAAACTGTGGACCCTGTAAGATATTTTCTGCTGGAAGCAAGACGCCTGCTTTTAAGTCTACTAACAATAAGTTTGCTTCTTTTAATGAGCTTTTCAAGGATGTATTAAAAGAAGCCTCCAAGCCTGCAGGAGTACGTTGCTCAGGGGTAGGGGTTGTACTATGGATAAGGCCATGGATGATCTCAGAAGACCTGGATTTTTGCCATGAGTTGGAGTACAGGCTTTGTCCTACCGTCCTCTTCTTCCCTCTTGCAGGAATCACTTGTTTTCACTGTATTACAAAAAACAGAGCAGACCCCCCCAAAATATATATAGGTGCCTGGCTGACAAACTCATAAGGGTAAATTTCTTTGTGGGTAATCAGCAGAGATCCTAAAAAACGGAGATGCTTTAAAAACAAGCAAGCAAAAGAGGTTGCTGTAAGAAAAATCTTTGAAGGGGTATTATCCAATTAGTACTGATAGCTCTGCTAATATGGCAGCAATTAAAGTGTTGTTTGTGAAATAAATAGGAGAAGACCTAAATATTCTTTGGACTTACGTATGAATCATGCTCTAATATCTGGTGGAATAATTATAATGAAGCTGTAAGTATTCTCTCATCAGTTGTTTACTGAAATAGCGGTCTATTTAATCAGTAGCAATGCATTCAAGGTGACTAAATATTAAATATGATTGGCAGCTTACTGCTTGGACTAAAACGATTAAGTAACATGAGAAAGAAAGTGACAGGTGACTTCAGTCCCCTCGAGGAAACATGCCCCAGCCAGGAAATGGGTTGAGACTTCTAATAATATTGGTAACAAATAAGTGCTGAAATGTTTGCTTGCAGCAGTCAGTCTGGAGAGGAATGCAAATCCTGTTATACATCTTTTTCATCTTGGTGAGGTTGCAGTGGCAGCACTCGCCAGCTCCGAGGTACCGTGCATTTTAAACCATCCTGCAGAGACGCACGCGCTCGCCTGCGATGTGTCAGGTTGTCTGTCCTGCCAGCAAAGCCGCCCGCGTCCTCGGCGCCGACACAAATGCAGCCGTCCCCATGCCGACTGGCCTGACGCGCCACCAGCCGCGCGGTCTCTCCTGTTCACCCTTGCTGGAGACTTTCCTAGCTACGTATCCCATCGCTTTGGATTCAGTTGGAGAAACGGGGGCGAGGGATGAATTGCAAATCGATTCCGGTTGCCTCCGAAGGTCAGCGCGATTTGGCGTTTGCCCCAGGCTCTGATCCGGGGTTGCTGGTCGCAGCTCTGGAAAGGGGAGGCAGCAAGCAAGGCATTTCCAGCACACTGTTTTGCAAGGGGGTGCAAAGTGATCCTTTCTCTAACTTCCATATCCAGTGAAAGCATTTGCCACTTTGGGTAAGCCCATGTTTCTCTTTTTTAGAGGGCTGGGATTCCTAAATCCCTGCGCTAATGCGAGCTTCCACTCCAGTGTGCACCATATCCTACTTGTGTCTTAACTGTACCTAAAGCTAACGCAAAGCTCAGGTAAGGATGAACATTTGCCAGCTGTCCACACCAGAATATGCAATAGCGTCATCTTTCCCTGCGCCGCAACCTGACAACCTCACCGGAAGAGTATTTTATTCCCTGGCCGGCCCAAATCAAAGTACCACTCTTCTTTACCGAGCGTGGCAAATTCTCACCCTGCTGCTCATGAGCCCCAACTTAAAACTAAGAAATTGAGGCGCATGTTAGAAAAAGAAGCTGGCCAGGGTCATGCAGGTTATCCATAACGGGACCCAAACCTGAGTTTGATCCTTCTGTCTTCCATCCCAACGCTCTCTTTTCTAGCTGGTCCTTCCAGGTTCTCACGAGCATCCCCCTCCTTTCTGGCTCCATGGAATAGATGTCGGACCTAAAATCTGCTGCCTGGTGTGCCGTAGTCATTGCTGCTGCTGTTGTCTACTTCTCAGCTGAAGTAGCCCAGAAAAGAAGTTGGGGAGCTTGGGGCAGCTACAAGGGCAGGAAGAGAGACTCATTTCTCTTTCTGTGTCCCTAATGGGATCCTAAGTGTAGTATAGACATGAGTGTCAATGCCCTTTTACACAGAAAATAGAGAATGAATTCCAAACAGTACTGGAGACAGCTGACCCTTTTAGCACAATGCTTAAATATTCTAGTGCCGTGCCAAGGCAGCATGTGCAGAGTAAATATTTTAATCCCTAATTAATCACTTTGGTTAGATTGGTAAAACAGAAGTCTAATGAAAATAATTTGAAATTTCCTTCATGAATAATTGCATTGTTCAGGGGATTCTGGGAAGAGTCAACTGGCTGACCTTCCATTCTTGGGCTGCTCTATTGCTATGAGACTTAATTTGTGTCCTTCAACCCTTTTCAGTCACCGTCACGAGATTAGAAATACCTTTCATGCAGTTTAGCAGCAACTATGCAAAAGGACAGTGCAGTCAGCAGAGAGGTAAGAAATTAGCACATGCTTCCCTGCGGTGAAACACATACAGTATGGCACACAGGACAGGGGCAAAGCTTCTTTTCCACTCCGTGTCCCTTTATTATGTCCTGAACATGATGGATTGCATTGTTTATTGAAGTATTCATGGCCATTTTTAATTAGAGATGTGAGGTCTGCGGCTGCCAGGGCTTTGGGTATTTGCAGGATTGGAAAAGAATTTGCTTGTTGATACGTCCTGGTGACCGGCACCACAGTTGGTCCCGTGGCTCCAGGGGAATTTATTTCCTCCTGCAGGTCCTGTCTTTCCGGTCGCCCAGTGGTAGGCTCCAATCCTGTCTGGACAGGATGGGCTGGCTTGTAGGACCAGGTCTGACTGGTCCAGTGAGAGCAGGATTACACCCTCCCTGCTCATTTCAGCTTGTGTTTCTCTACGGACCAGCTATGGTTTGCTGTGGAAGGATCATTTGAGTGCAGCAAGGTCCGTGGTCCTTCCACAGCCTTTCCCCTTGTTAAAAACTCCACAATGTACTGTTCTGGATCTCAGTATATTTTTATCTTGGGTGTGATGGCTGCAACAAAGGGTTGTGCAGCTGGGACTGTTCTTGAGAACAAGTTATGTTGTGCAGGCAAGAATTTAAAAACACATCTTAAATTGCTAGACCTGTGAGTATCCTTTCCAGGGGGGCTCTTTCCCCCAGCTGTTGTGGAGCAGACCTGTTGTCAGAACATTTGTTTGTTGTAGAGCTGCAACTAATGCACCTACTAAAGGTGGAGAGGGCAACAGCATCAGATGCTGCAAAGATGCTGGGTTTCTCTGTGGTTTTTGTAGAGTTGTTTCTTGTCCAGGGTGGTGTGTTCAGCCTTTGATGTGGCCACCAAAGCACGTGGGATTCATACAAGTGTGTGGGTCAAGGCTTTACACCGCCTGCAGTGGTGCAGGACAGGGAGCAAGAGGTGGGCCATGTTAGGTGGCTGCTCTGGTTGCTGCTCATCCACAGCAGTTGGGTTGGGCATCTTCTTGCAGTTGCTTGATCCCAACTCCAACTCCAGACTCTTCTGTGTGCTCCTCAAAGCCTGCGGCTGAGAGCATGAGCAGAGGAAAGCAGGACAGGGCGGAGAAGAAGTAGCACAGGGGCAAGGAGGATGGTCAGGAGTGTAATTAATAAGGGCTGAATTTTGGGTTCAGGCAAGTGAGGATGATGGGGGGGAGCAACTGTATCGTAGGTGGTTCAGAAAGGGAATGCCAAGCTTTTGCAAGTCATGGAATATGTTGGCAGGAGGACTGACGAGGGCAATGTGCCTTGGATCGTAATGTGGGGTTGGTTGTCTAGAGGAGAGGAGTAGAGTTATGAGTATGGGTCAGAGCCTTGCTCTGGGAGAGAGACAAGTGTGGTAGAAGATGATTTCCTGGGCCAGGAAACACAGCTATCCTTGCCAGTGCCTCTAGCAAGCGGGGGGGTGCATGTGAGCATGGCTGAGAAGAGGGGCTGGTGAAAAGCTCCACTAGAAAGTGTTTTCTGTCTACCTGAGGGATCATCTGAGGGATGATTTTTGAGACAAAAAAATTAAAACCAATTTTCTTTTAGAAGACAAATAATAACCACTGTTGTTCTGCTAGCGGTTTTACCTTCTGGAGCCAAACTTTTTTGCAATGATTATCACTTCGTAGCATCTTGCAGTCTCCACTTTCATTTGTGGGGTTTTTTTCTCCCACATTCACTATTTTATGTTTCTATTTGTCTGCACAGTTGTCGCTTATCAGCCATGGAAATTTACAGATATTAAATTAGCTACAGGAGGGCTCTGATATTGTTCCGTCAATGTTAGAGAAACCTATTGAGAACTAAAGGAAAAATTATTAATGAAAACTGAATGAGAAGGCTATACAGTTCAAACAAAGTGTGTTTCCTACCTCACAAGATCTGGATGCATGCAAAATTTCATGAAAATTACTCATAAAATGGTATATTACGTTTTGCTTCTTCAGCCAAAAGCATTGTTGAAATATTTTCATTCAGTGCAAAATATACTGGATGATAACGATAATTAATGTACTGAACCATTTAACAAGGAGATAATAAAGGATATGAAGGGTTTATTATAAAAAATGTGACCCTCACCACAGGACCTGAACTTGCTACTTTTGACAACATAAAGCAAAGCCTCTACCCTTTAGGCTAGAAAATGTCTTCTCCAGTTGAGAAGAAGATCATAAAAGAATGTCATGAAAATGAACCTTGGGTTTATGTGTTGAAAAAAGGATGTGGGCAAGGAGATTAGATCTGTGAGTGTCTCCAGCAAAAGGGTAAATATTTGGGGGTTTAGGGTGATTATGCCTGGACCAAAATGGAGGATAAAGTGTAAGATCTTACCTCTCCACTGTGATGCTGATACTCCACACAATGTAGTCTTTCTACGTGATCATAAACCAAAGCTAAATAAAACCAAGTTCCGCTTGTGAAGGAAACAGTACAGAGACTCATCGCAAGCCAGTGGAGCTTTTGAAAACGTGGAAGCTGCCTACAGAATTCCACCGCGAATGGCAATAGGAGCTTGAAGGACGGAAGTAGAGACCCAGCCGCCTGCGTGCAGTAAATCAGCTTTTATTTTAAACCTGTGCCTGGTTTCAGTACCGCCTCATGGTGAATTCCTCATAATACCCCTTAAGCAGGATGTGGACTGTCTGCAAGTTCAAGGGGAAAGTAAAGGAAAACAAGGGGTAAATCCATGTCTGCCCATCGGCAGAGCCAGTAGGGCCAGGAAAAGTCAGAAGCTCCTGAGTCTTTTGAACTTGCTGGGGCAAATTGAGATTTGCTCAGTAACACTCAGGAAAGAAAACAACAAAGTAAAATAAATTGAAAAATTGAAAAGGCTCTGATGCCTTTATGTAATTCTCTCATATGTTATTATTTTGACACAGAGATGTAAGAGAGAACAGATAAAGTTTGCTTTTCAGCCAAGATTTCCAAGCTCATTCCTTTGCTCTATATTGAGGGAAACCGGCTAGAGCTGTTACTGAATTTAGCCAGAATACCTGAACCAAAGTGATAATGAATCTAGGAGGCTGAAATCAGCTTCAATGCCCAAAAACCCACCCTGCGATATGATCTGAGGATGGACAAACCTGCACCCATCCAGAAGACAGAACTGAGCATCTGCAGCCCTGCAGCGGTCCGGAATATTGACGCAGCATTAACATCCATGGACCTTATCGACAGCAGTGACTTAAATAGAGGGTGAACCAAGCGCTGTCCTGAAGACGAGAGCCAGCGCCGTTGCTAACACTGCAGAGGCTGGAACCTTGTCCAGAATATTGAACAGAGCCCGGGGAGCGCCGAAACCCATATGAAATCCTGGGTGAAATCCAGACAATATTTTTGCAAATTAAAAACTGGTATGTTAGAGAAATACAGTCAGAAACTACAAAGGCGCGGGAAGCCCGATGCTCTGTGCAGCCAGCTGACTCAAACTTGCTGCTCTGGGTTCCCAGCGAGGCGTTTTAATTGAAAGCGAGAGCGTCTGCTGCAAAAGGTTGGGAAGTCCTGCTCTAATTGACTCTTTCTGGGGCTAACTGTTGCAAAGGAACAAGTCAGATCCCAGCTCCGCCGTCAGCACCAGGAGCCAGTCCTCCCCCGTCATTAATTACTTTGGTTACGTTTCTTAATCAGCGCCACTTGGATCTATCGGCGAAACCCCTGGCGCCCCGCCAGCACCGCCACCCCGACTAGATAAAACACACAGCGCGGGTAAGGGGAGGAGGGCAAGCTTCACTTCTTATTTCTTCTCTCTTTGATGCTGAATTGGGTGGTTTCCCGACACAGACCTTTCTGTATGGGTTCTTTCTTTAACCGAGCCGCAGGATTGTTGCCATTGTGCCTTTTGTTTGGTTGCTTCTTTAATCGACCTTCCGGCATTCCGCAGGGTTGTCGTCTAAATGAACCAGTTCTTGCAAATGGCTGTGTTTGGGCACTTTTTCCCGAAAAGGCAGTTAACCACAGATCTTGATGTTGGTGTAAATTAAGACAAAGGTGAGGAGAAAAGGGCCCTTGAGACTGCTCTGTGCTAAATCCCAGCTATCTGCCTATGACACTTGCTGTGCGGCAACGGGAGGGTGGACTCCATCTGCACCCACACATTTCATGGAAAGTTGGGGCCTTCAGAGCAGGACAAGTCACAGACCCAGAAACATGGACTTGGAGAGTCCAGGTACCAACAAGGCATCAAGCAGGGAGCCAGGTGTGCCTTGGAGCACAGAGCCATCATGTCCCACCCTGCTCAGGGCTGCTGCCCAGGAATTTTCTTTGGGTTCCTCACCCCATTTTCATCCCCTTCCCTCAGCACACTTTTCTCAGCTGAAGAGTTCTGATTCTGTGCTCTCCAGGTTAAGCAGGGGGGCTGGCACACACCTCATGCAACTCCTAGGGACTCCTCACCAGCCATCTAGGAATTGAAGGGGATGGGAGACAGGATGCTAGACCTTCTTCTTGTACTTCTCTTGTAGGCAGAGAGCAAAGCCAGGATGTTTTCAGAAAGCTAGCTCCTGGGAAGGGAGGTTTCCTGCAGGGAGACCTCTTTGTGTCCAGGGAAGATGTTTATGTGAACTGGGCAGCCAGCTACTGAACTGAGGGAACTGGTAGATCCAGGAATGAGCATGGCTCCTTGCTTGGACCAAGCAGTTCAAGCCCTCTCTGCTGCCGTTTGCATTGTCAGAGGGAGAATGAAAAGCGAGTATGGCTGGGTTCAGCTTTTTGATCTCCCAGATTATGTTGTCTCACCATGAGACCAGTCAAGGGGGAGAGGCAGGGCAAACCCAGAACAATCACAGCACATTTACCGTAAGGGATTACATTTTTTTCCCTTGGAAATTTCACGACTGACTTTAATTAAGTTCTTCCAAAACCAGTAAATGCACAAGGCATTAGAGAGGGAAAGGGTACATGTGTGCACGTCTATTTGTGCACGTCTATACGGATGGGATTTTTGCAAGTTTTCCTTTGCCTAATGAAAATCTGCTTGGCCATCCCCATTGAAACAGGCGGTAGCCAAGCTTCAGGTGGGCTGATTCCCCGTTGTGTGGCCCTGGGATCACACACTTGCTCCAGGTGGTGATAGCTGGTGTGGGGGTAACCTTCTGCTGCTAATGACCCTATAGCCTGTGCAAAGCATGTGCAAAAAGTTATAAAACTAGTGATGTGTATTGCTAAGACCTCCCGTGACATAGCTGTGTTATTCCTTTAAATATTACAGGTTGCCCAGAGAAGCTGTGGCTGCCCCATCCCTGGGAGTGTTCAAGGCCAGGTCGGATGGGGCTTGGAGCAACCTGGTCTAGTGGGAGGTGTCCCTGCCCATGGCAGGGGGTTGGAACTGGATGGTCTTTAAGGTCCCTTCCAACCCAAACCATTCTGTGATTCTATGATTACTCTTTGGTTCATGGATGGCATCTCCGTTTTATACTGTCCCTGCCATACTGGGACCTGTTTCATTGCCAAAACCCCTAAAGGTGCTGGTTTTGCTATTGCTGCTGCTTGTAAAATGTGTTATCTGAAGCTACCTCTTCTTTGGCAGGATATTTTCTGAGTAGGTCGCTCTCTACCTCTGCAAAATACTGTGCGTTTCGCATGGGGGTTACTAATCAAGGATGTCATGAGCTCTCAATGAAACAAAGTCTTTGGACGTGGGGACCCAGAAAAATGGACACAGTGTACTCGCAAATGTTCTTAGTAGCACATGTGAATTTCTTTGCACTCAAATTAAGCAGGATTAAAGCAGCTAAACTGTTGTTGCTCAGTTCTCTTGGATCATGTGACAAAGCCTGAATCGCTTTTAGTCACTGGTATAGGCCTAAGTCAGTCCCTTGATCTCCAAATTAATTTTTGAATTGAATGATTGTGTGGGGGTTTTTTGTCCTAATTGAGTCTTCAAGTGAAAAATGCTTAGCAAACAGATGGAAAACTGAGGACAAAAGGCTCTATTATGTAATAAAAAAAGGGAAAGTTCACTACAACAGTTTGAAATTAGTACTTGGAGGCTCTATTTATTTTTTTTCTTCATAAAATCCCAAACAGTAAGCGATACACAGTGTGTTTTGCGCAGCTTGGTGGAAAACTATGAAAAAGGAAGAAGGTGGAAAATTCGTACAGGCAGCTCCTTTGACAGATAGTACAAAGCGTCTGCGTAACTTATTGATCCACTCCTCATTTTTCTTTTATTGATATGGCAGAAGCAACTGCTTCCCGAGGAAGAAAACGTTTCCAGTGAAAGCAGCGCAAAGCTCCAAGGTAGTTCAAGTGTACATCCCTGAAAACCCCAAGATTTCCCCTGGGAAATGCACTGGCTTCTTTCAAGTTTTGCAGAACCCTTGGGGCACCCTGGGGTCTTCTTGCTGTTCCCCGGACACTGGGAAGTAATTCCCTACAACTCTGGCTATAAGCTAACAAGCTTTAAAATTGTACTGAGCAGGCCTATATGAGGTCAGGACCCTGCTGTGGGAGGCACTGTATATATGTTGCATCCCAAAATTGGTATTTTCTGTAGCCAAATGAAGGGTGGTGGGGGGTGAACATTCTGCCGGCAGCTGGGCTGGCGAGCTGAGGTGCACCAGGGCTTGTGGCTCACAGATGGGGCAGAGATGGGCATACAGCCCCCACCTCCTTTGGGACAGTAAATTAACTTTTAAGGAATTTCTTGTCTGCTTCATGCAGCCAAGATGAGTTTGGTCTCAAACTCATGTGTCACTTGCTGTTGTTATAAGTTTGGGGAGGGAGGGTGTGCTTTTTCTTTTACCCTTGAGATACTGAAGCACGGTATCTCAGACCACTGTATCGCCTCTGTAATTTTCTTTCTGGTGGGCTTCTTCTACCTTCCAAAATATCAAGTTTGGCTTAATGGAAGAATCAGTCCTGGACCACCTGAGACAGCACTGGGCTGGAGTGGGGGGGAAGTAGATGAAGCTTCTTCAACGTGCTCGCTTTCATTCACAGGGGCAGAGCTAATTAATATCCCTCTCTGCTAATAGGCAGGAGTAAATAGGATTTATTGATAACTAGTGAGTAAACGGGTTTTGTTGATAACTGATGAGGTCCAATTACAAATACAGGTTAAAATGGGCCACCATTTGGGCAGTTGGCTCCTTCACATACAGCTAGTAGGTGACATTGCTCTTTGGCCATGAGATCCCTGTTGTTGCTCGCTGGAGCTTAGCACCAAGCTCATCACTGTAGTTGTGCTTTTACCAACTATTTTTCAATGGTTAGGGCACATGTGTTTGCTAGCTCTTTACGTCATGTAGTCCTGGAAATGGAATATTTTTAAAGCTATCCTGAGTTAAAATCAGTGCTTCATATCATAAAAAAGAGAGAAACCACCCAAATAGTCATTAATTTTCTTCCATCATTATGGGAAGGCCATCAGCTCTCTTGAGGTGCAGAGGCAACCAGCACCAACAAGAAAGCAAAGATATACATTGGTATGTGTGTGCTGCTGCCACATTTTGTGGGAGGTTCACAGTTTTGTGGGTGGATGAAGCTTGGACAGAAACCGTGGCTTATGTTGGGCCCTGCTGGTCCACTATATGTGATCCATGAAGCTGTTGTATTCACCTGGGGCATCAGATTGCTCATAAACACCATGTAAAAGAGTTTGGTTCTGCTTATTCACACCCCCACACACACACAAATTTCCTGGCAGAACTTGTTGATGAATCATAGAAAGGGTTTGGCTAAGTGTGTCCATATATGTAAGAAGGAAATTTGCCCCAGTGGAGCATCTGGAAGATACTTGGGACTTACCAAGCTTCACAGAAACCTGCACAGTATCAAGTCCTTCTGCTGTCCCTCATGTCAGTGCTAACATTTATCTTGCATTGGGATCTTGTCCTGCTCCTGTTGGAGTAAAAGGGTAGTTCCTGAGTATGGAGAGGGAGCGGGAGGGTCTGAGCTATAGACTCTGAAGGGGAAAAAAATTGGGAGAAAAGTAGCTGCAAAGAGAGCAAGTAACTGCAACTTCTTTCCTGGGGTGAAGATGTGGTGCTGAGTTCACAGAATCACAGAATAACTTAGGTTGGAACAGACCCTTAAGATCATTGAGTCCAACCATTAACGTAACACTGCCAAGTCCACCACTACACCATGTCCCTAAGTACCACGTCTACACATCTTTTAAATACCTCCAGGGATGGCAACTCAACAACTTCACTTCGGTATAAGTAAGACCTGGCTTTGTTCAGGAAATTATTGAAAAATTCAGCTGGATGGAAGACACTTGTAGGATCTAACTCTTTAGTGGGATATTCCCATGGAACCAGGGTGATACTGGTACTTGTGGTTGGTCTGCACTGCACCACATCCATGTGCTGGGAGGACTACCAGGAATCTTCCCTCAGCGGCTGCCCCCCTTCCCAGTAGGGCTGAGCAAGAGGGAGCCCAGTGGGTTTGCAACGTCTGCGTTAACAGACAACGATCAGCAGAGCTGAACCACAAAACCAGCTCTGCTCCCTCTCTGGGCTGCTGCCAGTGCACCCCACAGGTCTCCACATCAGAGCTGGCAAATCAACTTTCCTTCATTTTCATGATTTTCCTGAATAAGAAGTTTGGGGAAGGCTTATTCTTATTTTGCCTGAAAGAACAGCACATGAACTGGGGAGGAACCGCTCCAGCCTTTCAGTAGAGTTCAGACTCTGCAACGTCAGCGATTGTTTCTTGCCACCACAGTGTAAAACTCTTTTTCCTTTCACTTCTAATTATTTCTTTCTGCAGAATGCTTTCAGTGCAGATAATGCACATGAAGGTACAATACAGCCAGTTGTCTGAGAAAAGAAACCCATTCTCTTCTAGTGGGTGGTAGGTAAGAATTACTAATCCAATCTGCTTGAGTTAACGCAAAACAAGGATTAGGGTAAAGTTCCCGAATATGTTAATCTTCCTTTATAGAAGTAAACTTTAGCACCGCTATCAACCCCGTGGTTTATAGTTCATGGGAACAATGAACCAATTAAACTTGAGCAGGAAAAAAAAAAATCTTGCACAAATTTTCTGATCGTTACCTAATACTTTGAATTCTTTTGATTCTTAATTATTTGCCACCGTGTCATAGATGGAGGAAATAATGCGTTGTTTATTATTCATTAGACTGTTTCTAAACATATCCATAATTAACTGCATCTTATTGTAGTTGTTCTTTTCATCTCCCCCTCTATGAAATTAGGTATTAAATGACACGTAAGGTCCTGGATAACTGATATAATTGTTGGCAGCTCAAACTGGTGGCTTACTGGAATGGTTGTGCCTATTCATAGTTGGCTAGCTGTGGAAAAAAAAGCACCATAGCCTGTGTGAAGAAATGGAAAGGGTCATTCAGGAGCATTTCTCTTAAGTATCAGGAAAGAAAGATTACTTTATTTCATTTTTGTAAATCAACACTCAGCTGCAAAATGTCCTCTGGCTTTACAAAAGCAGGCCTGTTCAGAAAAGCTTTAAACACTGATTAGCCCTCCTGATATCCAAAATATTCTTACTTGTTGCTGGGCCATATATGCTGCACTTATTTACGGCAATCCCCACAATTTGGAAAATTTTACTGTGTCTTCTGGATGTTCTTCTGCCTTTCAGATTTCTGACTGGGGAACAGAGCAAAAGGAGGATAATTGGACTTACTCTATGAGATAGAAATGTCAAGGATTTACTGTTAAATGCTAAAGGGTCTATTCTCCTGTCAATACCTGCATGTGAATCTCAGGCACATCAATTAGAGAAATGTAGTCCTAAAGCAAAGATTACACTATGGGATTTCAGTAGCTTCCATGCTGGTGCGTCAGAAAAGCCAGCTTTATTTTAGAGTAAAAATGCAGCATTATTAGGTTATACCTAACCAGCCTAACTCTTGCAATAAGTGAAAAAAAGCAGCAGCCAGCCGGGGTTGTGTTTGGAATATCAGTATGTACCTGGGCTTCTTATAGATCAGATCCCATGGGAGTCCAAAGGAAACCCTATTTCTGGGAGGTTCTGATGTCACCACCACTTCTGAAGACCTCAGTGATTATTGAGGAGTTAATTGTGGCTGAAAAAGAAGGGAAGTAGCCCTCTGCCAAACACATTTCTGTGTACAATTTCATAGCCAAAGTTCCAACGCAATGTGATTTATAGAAAAAGACTTGGAAGGAAGCGTGTCGGACATGGGACACAATGAATATTGCAATCCAAGCTACAGTTCTGTTTATTTAGTCACATTTATAGTGTTCTCGGTTAACAGAATTGCAGTGCAGGGAATTTAACAGGGCATAACAGGTCACTGGGCAGAGTACAGTCATCTATAGCAGAGTGCTCGTGAAAGGCTCATCTTATCTAATAAAAATTTAGTCAACTTTTACCTCCCCTTGAGGTAAAATGGGCCCTCATACAAGGCACTGAACTGACTCCTTCATGCTGGAGTTAAACTTACCAGCAGGAAGCCCAAGGACTCCTCCAAGGCGGTGACCCAGCATTTGGTTTTCAGTTTTTTTGTTCAATTCCCTTGATTTCTGCTTTTCGCAGACAGCTCAGCCATCACCCTCCTCGGGAATGGCTGCTCCATGCCTCGACCCTCCCATTCATCTCATGTCTGCCAAGGGAAAACTTATGGAAAAGTGCAAGTGAGCTTGGGGGATTTTTTTTTTCAGACCAGCCATCAGTGGCATCAGCGCGGCACAAGAAACCGCGACGCTCAGTGCATCGTCACCTCCCAGCACAGATAACAAGGGACTCCCTCCCCGGATTTAGTAAGAAATAAAGCGTATGTAACTCTCAAAGGCAGCCAGGACACGTCTCCCCCAGCTTCAAGTGCACTTGCTGTGTTCTGAGAGCTCAGAGAAATGCTCGGCTGCAGGGTGGGAGGTTAAGTGCAGCCTGTCCCCGGGCCAGAGACGCAGAGGTGTAAACTGGGAGCACTCCCAAAACTCCGTGTTACATCTTCTGGAGAGCTGCCCTGCTCCATCAGGCTCCGCCGCGACGGGGCCCCATCCTGTGAGCTCCGGAGCCGCCCCGCGCCCGCTCGGAGCCAGTGGGAACAGATGGCACTCAGCACTTGGCAGCATTAGATCCCAAATCCCAGGTCCTGGGTTTTTGGTTTTTGAGGTTTTTTTTTGTGTTGGGGTTTTTTTTTTTGGTTTTTTTTTTTGTTGAACCACAAAAAATCCCTTTCGGTTCCCGAATGGCGAGGCAGCAGCAAAAACAAGGTGGAGCGAGACGCGTGGGGCAAACTCAGCTGCTTTAATATATTTGCAAAAGTAGCAAGTCTTCTTTGCAAGTCTCCCAGTGCGCAGCAGAAATAGTCCAAGTTTGAGGCTGGGGGACTTTTCAAGCTTGTATCCCCGCTGTGGCATATAACGGACAGACAAAAACCCCTTTCTGTAACCTCCGCTGGCTGCGACATTTGTTGGTGTCTGTGGATCTTATTCACAGGGCTTTGTGCTACACTAGTACTAATGTAACTGTATTGTGGCAGGAGACTGGAGAGGGCAGCGGATCACTCGCTTGAAAACATGACCTTTTAATTTAAACAAAAGACTTGAAAAAATGAAAGTGGGTCTTAAATGCAGTTTAATCAGTCAGGCGAAAGATGTCTAATGAAGCTGCCAGACAGATTTGTAGCCAGACTGTCACTTTACCCATCATGTTTACAGCCTCCAGTGGTGAGATTAGGACTGGGTGAAGGCACAGTCTATCCAAATTTCCCCGGTCTGCTCCTCTACCATGTCTGTTAAGTTTTGACAATTTGACAAATTATTTTGCTGTGCTGTCTCCAGACCTGGAGGAGCGGAGCGTGGCGCTCCCACCTTTGATCGTGGCTGAGCGTTGCCTGGCGCAGAGACGAGGAACCCAGAGGGATGCTGCAATGCTACAAAATCGAGGTAAAGCCTTTTAGACTTTCTGCTTTACACCATTTTCCTTCTAAGCGATCACTGCTAAACCCCCTGTCTCTTGAATAAGGAGAGCTGAAAAGTTTCGGAACCATTTTTAAACATTTTGTTTCCATCCGCTGTGAATATTTGGGGTGGTTTTTTACCAGAATCTCTACTTCTTACTTAAAGCCGCTGGGATACTGCAGTTGTGAATAGGACAGTTGTGAAAGCCTCGAAGCAGTTGTTGCTCCACCAGGAGAGACTTACGCCAAGAAAGGACTGGCTTTAAGAGGAAACAAGTTAGAAACCTTCCCCAGAGTTAAAATTCCCATCTATGTGACCATAGAGGCGGCGACGATGCGTTTCTCACGAATACCAAATTGGTTCTATTTTACGTTTCCTGATATACAATAGGTGTTTATTTTGCAGGGAATATTTGCTGCTGAAGAAGTTTTAGGTGGCTGCTGGTTGTAGCAACTCACCTCTCTGTTTATCCCCAGGCTACGCAGGGCTCAGACACGCAGCGTCCGAGCTCCCCGCGCAGCCATGTTGGTGAACTTAGCCTGGAAGGGGAGGAATTTCCTCTCTGGAAGATGAGAGGGGATTCATTTTCCATGCTAGCTCTTTCCTGGGGGGCTTTGCCAAGAAGAGAAAAACCACTCAGGGTTTTCTGTCTTTTCACCTTTTTTTTTTTTTCTTTTTTAAAAAGAACATCAAAGTTATCACTCCTGCTTTCTCACCATAATCCCGCAAATCCTAATGTATGTCTCCCAGTCCTTTCGTGCTAAAAGCACAAGTGTGTGTGTTCTGCAGCATTTAGGAGGTTGCAGACAGTTTCCACATTTGCATACACACTGTGTCACTAAAAGAGCCAAACCAGGAAAAGTAGTTCAAACTCAAACATTTTTTTTTTTTCTCATGTACTTTAAAGCCGATTATTATTTAAAGTCATTTATGTGACGTGATGTCTAATTCTGCTTTGGTGGAACAAGGCAACTGGACAAAAATGACTTTTCTAGTGGGGTTTTTTCTCCCCCTTTCCCTAAACATTTTTTTCAAAGTTTCATGCTTAGCAAAAAACCCCTCTGTAATTGTCTTGTCATGATTATAGTTTTTCCCATTCTCTGCCGCTTTACATGGAAGCCCCAGGAAAAGAATTCTTAAAAATTAAATTTCATGCTCGCATGTGTTTCTGTGATCTGCAGTGTGTATGATCTCCAAGTGGAAAAACTTCTCTAAAAATAAATGGATTACCCTTGCTCCGACGCCGTCTGATGTCTCTGGAGCAGATACCGCCGCTCGCCTGTGATCTCTCGCCCACCGCAATCGGGGTGACAGGCGTTGAGGCGAGGGCCTGGCGATGGCACCCTCCACCCTCGGCCCCCATTTTGGCACGGGCTGGGGGAGCGGGGCAGCCCCACTTGGGGTCCGCATGCCGACGCATCACTTGCCAGCAGAGGACAAAGCTCCGACCTTTTGCAAACGGTGCGGGAAACAGCACCGTTCCTCGGTTCCTTGGGAGGACCGGCAGCTTTCAACCTCAAAGACTGTTTTGAGCCTTATTTTCCTCGCAGCCCTTCTCCATACAGGTTTTTGGGGTTTTTTTGCAAGGCAAAGTTTGGGTTGAAGGTTTGGACAATGCGTGCAGTGATGCAGCGTGAGGTACGCCTGTCTGAGGGGTGTGCGCAGAGCATCACCCAAACCCTCCCAAGCCATCAGAAAGGCTCCCGTGGAGGTTGAGGGCTGGGACCTGCCCCCTTGGCTTATAAGACCATCTTTTCTCTGCAGCGTCCAAGCCCTGGACTGGGACCTGCAGGTGGTATTGCAGCACAAGAAATAAACACTAGTAAGAGTCCAGGGATCCATCCAGTATACGGCTTTGAAGATTTTTTCTTCTCATCGTACAGCCCCATCTTACAAGCCTTCTTCTTCCATGAACACGCTCCTTCGGCTTCGCTAGGATTGGAATGGCAGATGCAGTGAGAGCCACAGCAGCCTCCTCTTTCCCTGCTACCCAGCAATTTCATGGCAGGTTTTTCTGCCGTGAACTAGAAATGACTTTGTATGTCCTTGCTCCTGCCATGCCACCCAGCAGTGGCACCTGCCATCCGAGCCAGTGGTGCCCACAGGACAAAACAGTATGTCCCTCTTTGGCATGGCTGTATCAAGCCCTGACCCACATAAGTAACAGTCCCTGAAGGGCTACCTTGAAAAGGGATTAGGTGGAAATGGGTAGGAAAAACCACTGAGCAGATGATAGCAATAACACGTTAGCAGGAGAGGGAAGGCCGGTCCGGTGACTGAACACCAGACTGGGACTCAGGAGATCAAGGTTTAATCCTCCATTCTTCCACAGATGTTGGCAAGTCACTTAATCTCTCTGTGCCTCAGTTCCCCATCTGGAAAAGGAAGATAATGGTAGTTCTTTTGTCTGCGCTGCCTGTTTAGATTTCTAAGTTTTCCAGGGCCAAGGATGCTTCTTCAGAAGGGTGTATGCGGCACCTACCTCTGTAGGGGGAATCGCACTGCAGCCTTCCATGCTACAAAGGATAATTAATAATAGCAATATCAGTCCTTTAATCGTCAGGCAACTCACGCTTTTTTGCAACAAAAATTATGATTAGTGCCTGATCAGAGCTTTAATTGAAGTTGAATAAACACTTGGTGGAACACAATGGGCGTTTCCAGAAAACTTTGCGGAGTCTCAGGATAATCTGTTTGCAAAGTGCATCTTCAGATGACCACAACAGTCAGCCCCATCCCATAATACTTGAGAGCCATTTTCTAGCTGGATGGCAAGGCAGAAGTTGTAGTGATGGGATTTCAACCAGTAAGAAACATTGACAACAGCTTGCCATGGTCCTTCCCAACCCACCACAGGTTCAGGAGAAACCGGACCAACTCCTACTGTGGGAACCTGCAATCCCCCCCTACCTGGGAAAACCCTGGTTCTCCGTTGCCTGAAAAGCATGGGCTGAATTATGTTATTATTACCCTGGGGGACCTACCGCGGCCAAAATCACCCAGCCTACTTTTCAGGAGAAAATTGCCCAAAGTAACATTTCCAAAACTTTTCCTTTGCTGCCGTGCTCTGACATGAAAAAATAATATTTTGAAGACTGTTTGCTCTGCTTTCCAGTGGGAGAGAATTGGTATCTGTCTTGATTATACTTAGCATCTACTGGAGTCTTCACTGAGGTTAAAAGGAAATTTCAGCAGGTAGGATTATCTCCAACAAGTATTATATCCTGCCAAATTGTGTTTGGATTTTGCTAGACTTATTTACTTGTTCACAACACCCAGGGAAGCGGAGACTTTCTTCCTGTAAAGAATTTGGCTGTGTTTGAAGACATGGGAGCTGTGTTTTCGAGATGAATCAGACTCAGATTGACTTTGGGATTTGACACAATATTGATTTACTGACTAACCTTGCTGTTCTGCTGGACACGCTGTGGCTATTGTGAGCGACGCTGAGCTATTACAGGGCTGCAGGAATGCTTTCTGGTGGCGTGTTTGGTTTAGGACAGTTCAGCTGAAGCTTTTGGGATTAACTAGTTTATGGCTGTGTCTTGGGTCCTGCCTTGTCTCCAGAGCTGTGGGATGTGCTGAACTCCTCTCCATCTTTCCTTCCTCTCTCCATCTAAGGTTTTATCTTGTCTTCTCCTCTGACTTTACCCAAGAACAAGAACCTCAGTGAAAACAAGGGCCACATTGCAATGCCTTTGCCAATGCTTCTACACATAAACCCATTGACTTCAGCCCTGTGGTCCTTCATCCCCAGAGTGAATATTCTGTGTGCACACGATAAGCCTTAACTAGTCCTGATTATGGACAAGCTGAAAGAGGTGGTAAGAAAATTACAGATATTTTTCTCTTTACTTTTAAATTTCAAGTATCGCTTTTTTCTGTGTGTAATTGCACTGAAATGTGAGAGGAAAAGGGTCTTGGTTTACCAGTTGGTTGCAAATTATGAAGAAATTTTTAAAAAGTTGTCTTTGTTCCCCAGTTCTGGTGAAAATGCTCTCTCATTTCTTTCAGCAAAACCTCTGTCATGCCCCCTGCCCACAGTAGTCTGTGTTCTTGGCATCCTCCTTGTCCCATGGGGTACTATTTTTGGCATGCTCCAGCTCCCTTGTGGTACTATATTCTTGCCTCTGAATCAAGAGAACTGGGGGGTTGCGGGGGTGGTGGGTGAAAATAAATCCTGGAAACATTTATACTTTTTCCACTGAAAATTTGCCATGGAGGAGTGGGTTTTCTAAACAGCTGCAATTTCTAGTGCTTCACTGCACAAGGGGTTTTAAAACATCAGATCTATTAGATCTAGTCAATATAGGCCAACTCATTGTGAGAGATAAAAATTCTACCTAGATCTTAAATCTTTTCTGGCAGTGACAGATGCCAAAGCCTTTCTGCCAAGAAAAACCCCAAACAAACAAACAAACAAAAAAAACCCCAAACCACCCCCCCCCAAAAAAAAACCAAACCCACAATTGTTTTGTCAAAGCTCACTTTATAAATACCTTTTGCAAAATGACGATGCTTTGTATGAAACACGCTGCAGAAAACTGACAGTGAGGATGGAAAATGCTGACCTAGTTTTATCCAGAACAAAAGCAGGATTTATTTTTTTATACAATTTTTCCTCTTTTTCTTTTTTTTTTCCCCTTTGAAAAAAAGAGAATTCAATGAATGCTAGTGCTTAGGGACTGAAGAATCTGGTAGAGGGAAGAAAAGCCAAGCACCTTCATGGTCAATGCCCTTAAGAAACCTTAATAATCTACCTAGAGCTTTTGGGAAGCCAGTGGTGCCCTCTCTGAAGTGTCTGGGTCCTGGTGCATTTAATTGTTCTAACAGCCTCATAAGTCTTCAGCCCTACAAAACACGTTCAGCTTCTGCTCTGAATTGTGGGCAGTTTTTAGAAAAGGAATATTAGAAGAATATTAGTTGAGGCATTGCCTTTAACAGAGGTGGATCTGGGGGCCCTGATTTGACAAGTCATGTTCATCTCTACATACATGTGTATGTCCCCTGGATTGTTCTTAAACTAGAGCACAAGCTGGATGGAGACCCTGCCCACCAATCCAAGGATCTTTGTCCTGATTCTGCTGGAGGTCAAGTGGGTTCCTTCTGATTCCTGACTTCAAAATATTGTCATCATCTTGACTTTGGGTGAAAGACGTTCTCTTTCTGTAGGCAGGTGGCTTGGTGCAAGAAAACACGTTCAAGTTTCTGATAAGGGACGAGGCAAATTCATAGGACAAAAGTCCAGCGGGGCTATGACCCACCAAGGCCAACTTCTAGATATGCCAAGGGAAACACATTGCTGTGCTTATTCTCATCCCCTTTTTCTATCATTTTCTATCTCCCCGTGGCTACTGGCCACGTGAGCAAGGGGATGCTGAGCTAAGTCTGCCCTTGACCTGTCCCGTTTGGTCATTCATTTGTCACTCTATTTGAGAGACCTCCATGCTCTTCCAGGCAGAGGTGGTGTTTCAGCTGGTTGTCCCTCACTACGGCTTCTGCCTTGCCACCCAACTCCAAAATGCTCTCACGTATAAGTCACACCGTGCAACTAAGGGGACAGGATCTGACAGCCTCAGAACGCGCAATGGGATTTGATACAGCCCCGATGGCACCAGGTGAGAGAAGGAGTTAGTTTGAGAGGATAACTAGGCAGAAGTCATCCTCCCAGAGCAGTTCATAAGCGACAGAAAACAAGTAGATGATCAACCAATCCTTTCCTTCTTAAATTTGGCAAAGCTGTATTTAAACTTATTGTATGCAGTGAAGGAGCATTGTAACATTACTTAATTTCACCAGTTTTTTTAGACCTTTAGAGTTTCACCAGTATTTGGGCTCTGTCATGTTTGCATTCTTTGTTGTAATTTTTTGATACTTACACCAGACGTATCTTCCAGATCATTCCAGGTCATTAAAATTCACTCTCTCTCTCCTTTTTAATCTCTTGCCTAGTTGTCAGCCTCAAGTGTGAGTTCCTCCCTGGAATGCTGTTCCTTTATTGCTTATTGTCAAAAACGTTTTCGGTTGGAATTTTCCCGGCTGGTGACATAGTAGGCTATTGCTGCGGGTCAAAGTTTGCATATCAAGCCATCAGTTTTCATCATTGTGTTTGTCATGAGCTAAGGACATTTTTATTAGACAAAACAATAAGAGGGTAAAATGCATTAAAATTCAGCCTGCCTGCTGCAACCTGTAAATGAATCCAACTTTTGGTAAAACAGAATAATTTGAAGTATCCTAAAAGATTGACTGTTTACATTTGCTACCACCGTTTTGCCTTTTTCTGTTATTACACTGGCTAGCATACAGCAGGAGAGGGTTTTTTTTAGTAATATCCAAGGCATTTATACTTTGTTAATACTTGTTTGCTAGTTCCAGAGATCTGAAACTACGGAGAGGCTGGTAATGCACTGAGATCTCTATAAACATAGTAAAAAAATTCTGCTGCGACCGTCTGTAATTATTGCTAGTATCTCCAGATTTTTTTCATTACTACATATTTTGGGTAAAATTGTTTGCTTTCCTCAAGAATACACTGGATTTTTCTTTAGAAAACTACATCCTTTGTGGTCTAGATTTTCAGCTGCCAGAAGGGCTGGGACAAACTGTCATTTGGAGATGTTTTTTAGATTAAAATTTAGAGGGTCCTTAAGCAATCAGTGCAAACAGCTGGGTTTTATTCAGGAAAAAAAAAAGGATTTTATTATATAAGGAAACAATAAATCCAACCTTCAACCTACTGCACAGAGTTAACTGTTCTTCACACAAAAGTTGCCTTTTTTGTTCCCACCTTCGGGAGCTTTAATTGCAAATTCAAAGCCACCAAGAGGTGAAGAATGCTCACGAGGATGAGGTTAAATGTGAAAAATCCCATGACTGATGCAATTTTGCCCCTAATTGCTGACTCCTTGGCAGTACAGGCATGCCAAGCTGGGGTCTGCAGGGTGTGCACTGTGGTGTGCCAGCCCCGTGGGAGGCTGTGAGAGGTATCACGCCGGGTGGGAATCGCTCGGGAACATCGCGTTGGGTTCCTGGGATGGTGCGGAGGGGTACCCACCTCCATAGACACATCTCTCCTGCCTGCATGGACCCCCACATTAACACCCCAGCCTGTGGTGGGCTGCCTCATCTTCTGTGGCGTCTTTCAGCCACTTGTTGCCATCACCACCCACAGGCCCTGGCTGCGGTGAGCATCTTCTTGAGTCCCTTCCAGCAGGGGAGTTAAGAACATATTTAGCATTGAGTAACTAAATACCCCTGGGGGCTTCTGTTCCTCTGAATATCAAGCCGCTGTTGACTACATACTTCAGATATCTGGGGAATGAGACCAGCTTGCCACAGCAATTAGCCTTGAGAAAAGAAATGAAGTGCAGTGTTTCAAAGCGTTTCAGGTGGTGCAGTTATTCCTTTAAACGGGAGCTAAATCATTCCAAATGGTACATGAAAACCAGGGGCAGAAAGACAGGTCAGCAGGGTGTGGAGGAGACACAATCTCCGGCATCTCTAGCTCAGCCCCATCACGGTCAACGCCTTATTAACCTCCCTATATGCTGAACAGGGAGATAACAAAGTTGAATTCCAGCTCATGGAAGGGAGAAAGGGCCATCTGCTGAACCACTGGAGTGGTCAACAGAGGTGCTGGACACACTGTGTTGAAGGCACCAGGATGCTGAGAAGGCCTTGTGTGTCGCTGTTTTGATACGTTGGTTCCCTTCACAGCGAAATCAAAATGGGAACACATCTGAAAAAGCAGATAGTCTAATGAGTAAGACATTTGGTAAATAAGACCAATTAAAAATCAAAAGCAGTGCACATCTGAAAAGGCAGATAATATGGTGGGTAAGACATTTGGTAAATAAAAGCAAATAATGATGTTCTAAACCTCAACCTAGCACACTCATGTCAACACTTACGCTCTCACCCACAGCAGGTTTACACCATTTTTAAAATACAGCTAGGTTTTTGTTGTTTACAAAAAGTATTTTGTTGCCTTCTGAATCAGGTATTTAACTTCACTTTGGGGGATGCAGTGGGATCCAAACAGGGGAAACTAAAGTCTTCCCCATTTTTTTCGCATTTAGAGCGCATGAAAGAGAGAGTTGTGATGGAAATGCTTTTATGCTCTTATCTGTCAAGACTGTTACTAGGACAAACTTTGCAACAAGGCAGGGGTCAGCATCCTGTCCCCCAGAGCTTCCAGTTTAAATAAAGTGGTTTTGGTTTTGGGGAGAGGGAAGCAGGGTGGGAGAACCAGTGTGCTTGGGACCCCATAACAGGTCTAAGGTGGATCAAGAAGGGGACCCAGGTATCCTGAATTCCATCAGTTTGGGTGGCAAAATGTTTCAACAGATGTATTTGTGGGGTCCTCAGGATCTAGAGAAAGTGCTGAAGCATGTCATGCCTAATGTATCATCTGCCTTTCTGTTGTAGAGAACTTCCCAATAGCTTCAAATTAAGACAAGTCTAGCCCCTAAATAATCTTTGGTGCAGGTTTTAGAGCTCCAGGAAAAACTGGTCTGTCTCGTGAGGCAGACCCAGAGCCACGTGCACCCCTTTGCTTTTGTGGAGTCGGTATTTTAAGTCTGGGTGGTCCTTAGCTCTGACATACTCAATGTTCCAGACCAGATCATTTTATTAATTTAAAACTGGTGTAAGTTCAACATTTTGTGATGTTAAATTGTCCTGTCCATTCTTGATGTTAAGACTTTAAGAGCTAGAGAGTGCCTCTTTTTGTTAGATGTTTGTTACTAGAATTAATCATTTTCAATATTATAAATGTTTACCTTATTTCTAGAATTTCTCTGGCTGAGTTTTCAAGGCTTCTTGATACATCTTTCTCTAGGAGTTAAAAGGTATGTTTCTATCAGGTATTTTCCCTAGATTCAATAGCACCTAAAATCCTCTGTCTGGACAAGTGCTATAGAGAACAGTTAGACAAGTCAGAATTGCTGCCTGACATTTTTCACATTGCAATTCAAACTAATCTGTGCAGAGCTCAGTGCACGATTCATGTGATACTCGATGCAAATTTTTCTGATGGTGAAGTGGCTGAAAAAGTGTATTGAATTTTCTCCAATTCACTTCCGCTTCAAACTGCTTTTGGAGAATTCTTGGAAGGCTTCTTGTTTGTTTGTTTGTTTAACGCACAACTTGCTGCTAGGAACTGACTATTTCAGCTCAGCGGTGGCTGTTGACAGATGTCACCCAGCAGTGCTTCTCTGCCAGCAGTGGCTGAGTGTGATTCCCAAGGCCAAGTTTCTGGTTTCAGTACTTGAAAAAAAGGAAATGTGAATTCACTCACTGCAGTGTTTCAAGTGGCTATGTAGGAAATTTGTGTTCAGCCGGTTCTTGTTGGAGGAAAACGCAAATTCGGGCTGCTCCTTGGCGGTAAAAATGACAGTGGAATAATTAGGAGAGTAATTCATTTAGATACAGGAAGAAAAAGCAAAATATACTACTCCACAGCCTATCTTTTTATCTTCTAAAATAAGGCATGTGTTGTTGACATGATAGCAAACCTGAATACTGATAGTGCTTAATTCTAGTATCATTCTCTTAATGAACACACTTTGGGGTTATTTACATGAAGGCACACATTGCAGCTGGTATGGGTGGGGGGTGTCATGTAAGACATGGGGATATGCAGCTGGAACAGTCTTCTGAATCCAACATTTTGGCATTTTCAGGAATTGTAATAACTGTAACATTTTGCTGCATAGGCAGACCTTTTCCAACACTTATTTAGTTGTTGGGTCACAGCTCTTCATCTTCTGGGAGTCAGTTTCCCCCCAGATGACCTCTCTCTATGGCAAGTAAACACCTGGGAAATTACCCATATCAGCGAATCCAGCTATAGGTCTTGATAAGGGGAATATCTACCGCGAACTCAGCACTTCGGTAGTGATTAGGGATGGATTTATTCCATTTTCAGGGTGTCGTACTTTGGTCTGCCATCCTGCAGTCCTTGTAGAAGGGGACCGTCTATTTTACTGCTTGTTTCACAGTACATCATGGAAAATACCTGCTTATTTAATTCATGCTAGAACCCTGTATGGATACTTCTATTTTTGTCTGTGGGCTTCAGACATTTTAAAGCAGGGGCAAAAGCTGGCTGAGGCTTGTATGACTTCTTGAATAGCACAGGACACCGCACTTCATCCTGCTGCTCTTGCCTCAAAACCACAAGAGCTGGTGAACCTGAGCATATCTTAAAGGAAAATAGGCACAACTCCACAAATCTCCATAATTCTCCATGTAACTGAAAAAAATCCTTCACAGGTGCAAACTGAGTGCATAAATGAGGGGGATCTGCTGACCATGAGGCGCGTTTGGATATCAGTCTGACTTTCTTGGTGATGAGAATTGAATTAGAAATCCTAGAAGTACCTCAGGGTGCTTTGGAATACATTAAAAATTCAGAGAAAATGTGACAGCATGGGAAGTTTCAGGGTTATAATAAATGTGTTTGTGGTATGCTTGTAGGGAAATACCTCTTTCAAAGCACAATTTTTTTCTCCTACAAGATTGCCAGGTTTTTGGCTGTCAGATGGTCACTTTTCTTGGTCTGATTACTGCATATGGGGGCTTGAAGTTGATGGCCTTTTGGGAGAAAGCTCAGAAATATATTCACTAGCATTGTGGATTCAATAAATATCTGCCCCTTCTCCTCTTCGGAGAAGTTATAAGGAAGATGAATCAGCTGATGGGGATGGCAAAAGAAACTGGAAATGGTCAAGTCTGTGAATCACCTGGCCTGCAGTTCTACATGATCTTTGCCTCAGTCCATCCCACCATAGCAAACCTCAGGACTTCTTCCTCAGTATCCATGAGCAAATCTGATGCGTTCCTTGAAGGTGTGCACCATGCAAGGCATCGCACAAGTTGATTTGAAAGGGTTTTGCTTCTTTCTTAATCTATAGGTTGATTGTGGCCACTTTTCTGTGAGTTTCAGTGTTTTGGCTGCTCCCAGTCAGTTTTTATGAAGGGCTGTATTTGGCATGCAAGGTGGGGCTCATCTCACCTGACTGCAGACACCTACAGTGGGCCCATCATCATCTGAGACGGTTATTCTGGACTCCCTTTAGAGTCACGGGGCATAAACAGATACTTTATTGTCACAGGGGATAAACAAATACTTTTAGGTTTACGATTCATCTGATGTTGTGGGACTGAGAGAAATTGTGCCTGTCTCTCGTGGCTGACTTATAATGCCCGAGGAGGACTAGTGCTGGTGGAAGTACCCTAGAGTGCACGTGCGCCCTGAAAAACATATGAATCCCCCTCCAACCAAAGTACTCCTTGCTGTCCCCCATTAGACAAGCAAACAAGGCTTGAAATAAACCTCAGACACATGAATGGGAGCTAGAGCAACCACGAGACCTTGAAATGTACTATTTGGTGGTGCAGTGTCAACACCCAGAGGTTTGGAAGGCTAGAACAAAGAAACAATCCTAACATGAAAATTAGCACTGCAAAAAAAACCCACTTTAATACTATAGTTTAACACTCGCTGGTAAGATAATGGCTGCGGGTGTGAGCGTGCACATGGAGATGGTGCTTACAAATGAACGAAGAGAGAAGTTACTATCCTGCTTCATGGTAAGGACATGCCCTATAGACAAATACATGTTCAATCTCAACAAATTCATTGTAAAAAGAATTAAACCCATCATCAGCAATGCAGGGAAGAAAGGAAGATTGTGCGATAATGAAAGATATGACCTGATGCAGTTATCTTTGCTCCTATCATAAGCAGTACCAAAAAAAGAAAAAGGGGGGGGGAATTTTAATCTCATCAATAAGAACACTGTTGCACACCTGGGGTCTAAACATCTGGGAAGTGCTGTATTAGTGAAACCATCTCCAGGCTTACAGGGTGGATGAAAACTGAAAGCGCCAGCCACCTGCAATTTTAAATCACTAATTTGGAAAGATGTGACTGTGGCATCCAATTTCAAAAGCACTGCACAAGCTGCATAGTCATTGTTGTTACTGTGATCCTAACATATTCGCATCTCGGTGCACAGGGATTTAGATGCACGCAGTGACTCTGTGTCTTAAGATGAGACTTCTGTGCCCCTCAGAATGCTTTTAATTCCTAACCACTAGGGGTTATATTCCCCTCTTGATGTGCTAGGATTTATATCCATAACTCCTGGTAATACTCATGGGAATTGCATGCATGAATCACCATTCAAGAAGATGAATCCTCACAACGTTTAGTTTCTGGAGTTTTCTCATGTTTCTCGTCCATCACGTTTCTTGTACTTATTAGCAAGCTCACCGTCTGTTGATGAGAACTATTAATACCTATGTATTCCCAGGTGAAAGTCTATTATTCTTAAGGTAGCAAATGCTTTCAAAGCAGATTATATTTTGTGGATGTTGATAATGACATGAAAAGGAGCACCTGAGTGGGGTGACGCTTCCAAATAAATCTGCAAAATTATATTCTGATCAACACCTGGGCTTGCAGCTCTCGCCAAGAGAAAAAGCAGGGTTAAAGCCTGGTGGGTGATTTTTCCACTGGGAGAAAGCATGGTCAGAACATGTGTGCAAAATGACTGTCAAAGGGCTGAAGACGCCGAGCTCCACGCAGAATTGTTATAGTAACCTTAATTCAAATTGCACTTCTTAGGCAGAGCCGCTCTTCCTATCTGTGGTTTTCTGGAACAAAATGGCTTGTACACACTAGTCAGCAGCTTGCCTTTGCTCCCAGGGAGCGGTGCAGTTGCACCTGAGAACTTCTGGGTGATCGTCGTGGTTTGGGCCGGACTGGTCACTGATGTGAACCACAGATGCTCTCCCCACCTCTCTCTCCAAGGAGAGGAGGGAGAGGGAGAGACTTCTGAGTTTAGGAAAAAACTAAACTACTTTAATGAAATATTAATAATATAATAAGAAGAAAATAATGAAATAGATACAATATCTACAAAACTGTATCAAGTTCCCAGGATGACAATCACATCACTGCAGGCACTGGGGAAGTCCCAGATTGGACTCAGCGATGGACGGGAACTGAGTTCTGGAGCTGGATTCAGGCGCCCACAAATTGGGATCCAAGGCAGATGAACAGACAGAGTCCTTGGATGCCAGCCACTGAAGAAAGAGCACTAACTTTGATCCCTCAGCTTTATCCTGAGCACGATGCCGATGGGCTGGAATACCCTGTTGCTCAGTTTTGGGTCACCTGTCCTGTTTGCTCCTCCCCACAGGTGCGACCCCTCTGCGCTTTTCCCCTTCCCACCCTCCAATGGGGCAAATAACAAAGCTGACTGCCCTTAGCTGTTATGGCAATAAGTGTAAGCAAGAGCCTCTCTGCATCCCATTCCTTGGTATCAACTATAAATATTGGTCTTACCACTCTGTGAGCGAACAGAGTCTGGACAATGTGCTGTTGATTTCACAGAGTTCAGTTAGTTAGAAGAGGCTTAACTGAAAAGTAAAATTACTGGACAGAAAATTGGTTCTGTTTTACCTCAAACCGGGACAATGATGTAAAAAAAATACCCCCTTCCTCTCTGTCCCCCAAAGTCTTCTTAATCTAGTCCATGCCATTTCCATCCCACGGACATGAAGGAAACCTCCTGCCCCGTGGTATATCAGTTCCAGCTTACTGCCTCCCGTCGGCTGAGCTCCCGCTTCCGAGCGAGCTCTGTGAAGTTAGCCAAACGCCAACTAACAACCCCATCAAGTTGTTTTGATCCTGGAGACCATGCGGGTCTGCCTTCTCCTGGCAAACAGGTGTCAGGACTGCAGGGCGAAATGCTAAAACGGACCAAATAAAGCTGCACCTCCAAGTCCTTTGTTTGTGGAGCCTCACAAAGATCAGCTCCTCTCCAGCCTTTTTTAACGCCTCTGTGAAACCCAAAGATAAACTGATTAGGCAACATCGCTTTGAGTGCCAGCAGCACGCAGATAACATGCAGCCTTTCCTATTTGCCACCACGCAGAGCTACATCCTTCACATCAGGACAGTCATATGAAGGAAGAAGAGGTCATTGAAGCTGAATCTTAGTGAGGCAGAGGTAATGCTGTTGCTCGTAGGAAAGGATTTCAAAGAGTATGTTGCTGTAGCACTGTCCTTTTTTTGTTGAAGGTGTCCATTCAGCTCAGTCTTCCCTGACAGTAATCTCTTCCACAGCAGCATGACAAGTAATATGCTCTGCTGTTTCCTTCCAGCTCAGAGACTCTGTCCTATCTCCTCTGGTGGCGACCTCACCTTGTTCCTACAGTATTTTGTCATTTTGCAGGAAAAGCACAGCAGTGTGAGAGGACTGTGCACAAAGCCATCAGCATTTGGAAAATTCTATCTAGTAAGAACTGCCATCAGGTATCTCCTTAATGATACCAGCTACTCAACTGCATCAAATCCATTTCATTTTCTATTCTTTTTTGACAAGATCCAACAAGCCCTGGGAAAAGGCAACTGGGGGGGAAAAAAAAAAAAACAAAAAAACAAAAAAACCCCAAACCACCACATTCAAGGACCCCTGAGGGCCATCCTCAAGAATTTTGCTCCTCTGAACTGTGGAGTCCTGTATAATAGGGTGAAGAGCCCCTGGGTGAGAGATGCAACTTCCCTGAAAGCCAGAGAAAAGTTGGATCCCTGAAGAAGCAGTGAGCACCACAAACCTCACGGCCTTCCACTCCAAGTGTATTCTTCAATCTCACTTTCTTTTCTACCTGAATCACGCAAGGTGAGAACTCTCTTCCTGAAGAAAACCCAACCACTGCAGCAAACTCCACTGAAAAGGAAAGGAGTGAAGAGCAAATAGCTGTGCCCAGTGGTGTGCACAGTGTAAGAACCAGTATAAGATGGGAATAGTATGTGAAGGAAAATGGTCATGCTTGCGCTTAAGGTCTCGGTGCAAGTATTGCATCTTAAGGTAGAGACACACACACTACTTTACTGAGATACCATAAAGACACACTTAGTGCATGGTGCATCAGGTTTGTAACTCCAGCCATGCCAGGGTAGGTACCTACTCTAAGCAAACTGTCCATGGACAGGCTGGATCAATGGGCTGAGGCCGATGGTATGAAATTCAACGAGGCCAAGCGCTGGGTCCTTCACTTGGGTCACAACAACCCCCCGCAAGACGCTACAGGCCTGGGGAAGAGCGGCTGGAAAGCTGCCCGGCCCAGAAGGACCTGGGGGTGTTGGTCGACAGCCAGATGAATAGGAGCCAGCGGTGTGCCTAGGCGTGGGCCAGATATTGTAGGTCATGCTGTGGTCTGGTCAAAGCAAACACAAGTAAAACAGCAGAAGAGCTTTAGTCCACGTGAGAAACCCCCCCCCTTGTCTTTGATTAGTAGGTCCTACCTTCAAATAGGCTTTTACAGGCACCAAGCATTAGTGCCCTCACTTGCGGAGAGTAATGGTGGAGTGGAGTGGTGGTGGTGGAGTGCACCACAGTGTTGGATATTTAGCAGAAATAGCATTTCTCCCTGTATTTGCTAGGCATCAAGTTTAAATACTTCCTCCTGAAAACAAAGAAGCAAAAAGCTTTAAGCAATCAAACTAGCTGGACTTTACTCCGTCAGTTGTCCTGCAGTCATGGTCTAATTTTCAAAAGTAATGAGTCCCTTCCATACCAGGCCAGGGCTGGATCTTCACCTCCAGATGAAATAAAAATGCCTGCTACCCTTCAGTGTAGAGATAAACTCTCCTCTGTCCACACAGCATTTTTCTATGAGCAGATTTCCCTTTAAGATTATCCAGCAAACCCAAGTCTGCCTCTCGTTAGTGACAAAGGTTGAGATATTATTGTTACCCTTAAGCTTATCTGCCAGACAGCAAAGTCATCCTGCATTTCTTTCCCTCTCCAAGTGAAGTTTTCTCAGAGTACGTGCAAGCAAGGATGGCTCTGAAATTTGCTTGCACATCAGATGGGGCTGCAAACAAAGATGAAGTGCTCTGACAAACACTTCCAAAGTTGGTGTTTGCCTCACTCTCTGGCTCATTCATACTTACGAACCTTGGGATTAATTGACCTGTGTGTCAAGTCAAAAAAAAAAAAATCAGATTATATTCTGTCAAACGGAGAAACAGCAATAAGTAAGAGTTTAGAGAACTAACCAAAACATGTCTAATTATTTGAGCTTAGGATTTAACTTACTAGGTTTTTTCTTTTTCTTTTCTTCTCCCAGCACTGGCCTGATACTTAAAGCACAAAACCCAGCAGGGAGAGAGGTAATGGAATTTGGAGGCAACTGGTATTCAGAGACCTCACTTGAAATGGGTATATGCTAATGCTGAGGGTCTGTGCAAATTGGGTCAATGTCCCGCATACTCCGAAAGGGATGACTTCATCAGCACAGGCCACACGGTACAGGATTGTCTCTCTAAGCGTTTCACAGAGCTGCACCTTTGAGCCAAAACCTCAAAGAGTTTTTGGTTATAACTGACCCGGCCCTTGGCCAGAGCAGGATACATTCATCCTCCGAGAAGCATCCAGCACGTGTGTGGTCTCTGAGCTGGGCACGGGGAGAGCACGTTCATCCCAGTGTAACTGAGTTTAATTGCTGCCTCCTGACTCTTTTCATAAAAAGAATTTGTGCTTAAAGGCTCAGAGCCTTTTCCTTGAACGTTCTTACTCCGGAGTGAGCTGACGTAACTCCCTTGCCCTTGATAGAATTACATTGGTGAATTATCAGTCAGGTGCAGATTTGAATCTGGCAATGGACCTCATTGTATTCCCTTCTTTGTTTTCACTGTGTGTCCATGAAATACGAAAAATTGTTTTGCATGTTTGCACATGCGACACTCATACAAAATATTTGCGCAAAGTGGAAAAGTGAAAGGTTCACTATAAATTCAAAAATGAGTTTTGCACCGAATCAGAGTAATGCTCTTTCTATTTTATTTTTTTTCTGAAAAACTTTTTGCAGAAATAGACCTTAAAAAGACATCACACAGAGAGTACGTGAAATGAAAGCTGTAACTCAAGCCCACAGGTCTTTCTGTTGAAAATGTGGGTGCAGGCATTATACTGGCACACATTTCCGAAAAAAAAAATACAGACACAACAAAGTTTGCTGGCTTGGAGAAGAGGTTGTCTTATACCCCTGGAGGGTACTGGTGCTTGCTTACACTGGATAAGAAAGCTGGTACCAAGCCACTAAAGAAACCTGTAGGTGCAATGCTGAGCGTCTACAGCTGCAGACCCTGTTTGAATAAATTGAATCATTAGGTGCATCATATTCACAAAAAGCAATAAATACAGGTAATTAAGGAAATAAGAGGCAAGGACAAGGGGAATGGGTGACAGCCTTGTTCATGGTCAGAGCAAGGCTCAAGCAAAACAGGCAATTCCTTTACAGAGTCAACATTTAGTGGGTTGGTGTGCCCTTTGGTTGAAAAGGAGTTGTAATTTTTCAGGACGATCCCGACGGTTTGTCCCATCCTGGAAAAAGACAGTAGCAGAAAAGCCAGACCTCAAAATCCCAGCTTTGGATTGGAGAAACTGTGAGAATTTTCATTGTGCAAAAGGTTTTGTGCCCTGCAGTTCATCCTTTTCCCAGTTATGTCAGCTGATGTTGTTCCCTCTGCCTGCAGTCTGTGCCTCTTTTGCATTCTTGGGTGACTGAAATCATGTCACTGTAGAAAAATAATTAGCATTTTCATTTTTTGTAGTAATAACGAGATTCCACCGCGTTCTTCTCTCCATGTAAATTCACTGTGAGAAGTTTGCCTGCAAAGAGGCAAACACAAAGTCGTACCCACGTACCCCACTGCCCCTCTACGCTTTCTCTCTGCAATGCAGAATGAGAAGAGGCTGGTGTTTCTTCTTGAGGGATAAATATGGATATTCCAAGTGAAATGGAAAAATAGCACTGACGGCCTTGGAAACAGAGATACACCTGTCCAGTGGGAGACCCGTCATGCATGTTGACAGTGTGCTGGGCATTCGCAGGTTGGTGAGCAGTTTCTGTGTGAAGCAGTTTGTCTGATTAATGTCTGTGAACTCAGTGTGGATTCCACATAAATACTGTAAATGAACTTCAGGGAAAATAGCTTTTTTTTTCTTTTTGATCAGCCACATCTCCAGCAATATAATGAGCACAATTACCCTTGCTTGACTGTGCAACATTATTCTGGTTTGCCAGTTAATTGCTGGCGATGTTTTCAAGCTTATTAAAACCAGAGAATGTATTCACATATGTTTAGTCAGAAATTTCTGATAAAGTTTAGAACAATATCCTAGGTCTTTTCTATAATTTGCCTTGTTTTCTCCATTTTTTTACAAACAGACATCAAAATCCAAGAAAGTATTTAGAGCCCCAAAGTTTTCCTCCTTTGGTACGTGAATGAACATTTTATACTAGTGTTGTCAAATAACAACATTTGTTATCTCAGGCCTAGATCTGCAAACTTCTCCATACCTGAGGATACTTTTGAAAATTAATTCCTAATCAAGGTATCAAGAAAGGGTTAATTCTAATTATAGTAGCAGTTGTAGCAGTAGGAGAAATATCACAGAATTACTACAACCTGTTTGCGGATTATTGTGCTTTTAAATGCAAAAAACAAAGATTGTTTCATTCTCAAAGAATTTTCAGTGCAAGTAGATGTTTAGAGTCACCAAATGGATGAACAGAAGAAAACGCTGAGACAATGCAGATCAATATGAAAGGTAATGGTCTCATCAAACCTACTGCCAAATGCTTTGCCTTGAATAAATGCAGGAGCTGCTATGCTTCTACTGTTCTGCAATTTGGTAGTGTTTGGGACAAGAGGACCTGAAAACATCTTGCCTACCAGGGCTGCAGGAAATTCAATTTCCATTTGATCTGTAGGGTTCTGGAATTGTGCGTTCCCATTACCCATACAAGCACAGGAGGTGTAAATCGCAGGAAAGACTCTTACAACCCAGAATCAGTATTATATTTAGATCATAAAGCCAATAAGGCATGAGCAGCTCTAAGTTTGTGCCACGCACGAGGACCCAGGGTGACTCAGGAAACCTTGGTGGAATCAGAAGGTAAAAACAAAAAGGCTAAAGAGAGTTTGTTCAGTTCCTAAGGCAGTACCTTCAAGGACACTTCATGGCCAGGTAAAACTGAAACATGTCTGAGTTTCTGCAGTTTCCACAGGAATGCTGGTACTAGCAAAGCTCTGTCATGTCCCCCAGCTGCAGCCTGGATGGTTCAGTGCCGTGGTGGTCACAGCCATCACTTCTTCCACATCCTGGGAGGTCCCTGGCCTCAAGGCTGCTCAGACTAACTGCTGCTAACAGCTCCCAACCACTGATGGTGTGGTGGGACATTGGGGCATCTCAGCCGTGTCCTCTCCTGAGGCATAAGGGTAACCCGGAACAATCTTCGCAGTTCTGTGTTTTTAGGATGAGTGTCTCTGGCTGTGCTTACTCTGTGTTCAGTCTCTCTTTCTACCCACTTGTCACCCTCGGGGGAAGCAATAGCAGAGTATTCCTTACTCAGGGAGGGTGGTCTGTTGGCTGTAGCTTGGACTTCAAGCTTTCGCAAGACCTGTAATTTACCTTTAAATGGATCGCTAACTCCAGAAAATGATTATCCTGATGACTAAAACGTCAGTGTTCTAATTGCCAGGGGAGAAAGCAGAATTCCAGACTGATGCTCAATATAACATTGGCACGTATTTCTGGTTTGGTTCAAAAAAATTTTCCTAACTTCGCTTAGGCAAGTTGATAAAGTCTGTGTGACACAAATACCAGGGAAAAAGAGAGTAATTTTTATTTAATCTGTTTTCCTCTGCCTTATCTTTACCATGTGATTCATTTCCAAGCGATTTTGGCGGGTGTTTGGTTCTGACTCTGAGCTGACGTCTCTGGTAACCCATGAGTTTTGGCCATTCTTCCCAGCAAAGCTGAAAGAGCATTCACAGAATCATAGAATCTTAGAATGGTTTGGGTTGGAAGGGACATTAAAGATCATCTAGTTCCAACCCCTCTGTCACAGGCAGGGACACTTTCCACTAGATCGGGTTGCTCAAAGCCCCATCCTAGCTAGGTTGCTCCAGACTTGCCAAATAGGGGTAGCATGTCCTACGTGGTTTGAATCCTCCTGATCTGGAAAGATCTGTGTGATCCAGAGTACTTCCAAATCCCATTACATTTGGTGGAAGATGGAGGTGTTCATCTATCAGGAGCACAGAGCCTGTAAGCATGAACTTTATAGTGATAATCATGAAATTGAACGCAGTCTTGACTGCAAGTGTAAGGGGGAGCTAAACATAGTTTCCTCTAATCTCTTGGGATCTGGGCATTTATCTCTCTGCTTAATTGAATGAATGGGAAATTAGATAAAACTTTGCAGAGTAAATCTTTTAGCAAATGTGATACCCAAGTAAAAAATTTTCAGCGGACTCTACATTTTCACAGCTGCTCCTTTGTTTTGTGGAAGTGTATTTTGAATGTAAGTCCTGCTTACATTGCATCCCTATTAATTCTATTGTACATATTAAATGTCCTCTTTGTAGTGTGTAAAACCAGAAGGGAGACTAAAAACAAATAGCATGTGTTTAAAATGTTTTATGGAAGATGGCACCAATATTTTCTGAAAGCCTCCACGAGTCCAAGGCACTGCTCTCTGATAACAGTGTTATTGTTCAAGGCCAAAGCTGGAACCTAACATTAAGTAGGAAATAATGGAAGAGAAGAGAGAATACGCTGCTTAACCTTGCAAAAGACAAAAACCCCACAAATAGACAAGACACAAAGAAGTGTTGCTTGCTTCTCTACCAGCCTACTTGCATCTGTGACAATTTAAGTCCCGTTTGCTCTCAATAGCTAAGAAGCAGAAGTTATTTTCTTTTTATTTAAGCAAATTCTGTAAGCCATTAGGAGTGGCATCAGTGTCGTATGTTACCACTCACAGCATAGTGATATGTCTCATACAAACACCGTGTGAGGCACGAAGAGGTACCTCGGCTCCCCTTTTGTAGCACAGGACACCGTTCTGGGCATTGGTCTGCAGATCACTATTCTCTTCTTCTTCAGCCAATTTGTCTTTTACTCAGTGGACTTTGGGAAATAGGTTTGCAGGAACCTGTCCATAGCAGCTACCCTGAGGTCTTCCTTATCAGCGGGTTGTCCACATACAACTGGATGTGCTCCCATCCCATGAACAATCCACAGTTGCGGGGGAATCATGAGTGCTATGTGGTGGGATTGTTTTTGAGCATCCCATCAGCTGATCCCAGGTTGTTTTCCCACCTTCTCTTGTCACAGAATGTGCATTTCCTCTTCCAGTCTTGATGCAGAGGAGGGACCACAGCATGCGAACTTCAAATTACTCCGTGAGTGGCATGGACAAGCATCACCAGAAGACACCAACGCAGTCGTGGTAAGAAAGGATGATACATCCAGTCAACCTAGAGTCAATGCCTACATAGGTGTGTGATAACCAAAACTTCTGGGAGAGGCCTGGCCAAGGGAAAGGAGACATGGCCGTGGTGTCCCACACATTCTAGTCATCCCTGCCTGGCCTAAGGGACCAAAAGCAGCTGGCAAAATTTGAGGCATCTGTCAGGCCATTTAATTCTGTGTTAGAAAGGCTGAATAATACACAGCAGGTTGGGAAAAAATACCCTTTTCTGAGTTGCAGCGTGCTTTCTTTGGTTGCAGCTGTGGCTTCAGGTCCTTGCTTACCAAAACAAACGGTAGAATCTGTCCATCGTAGCTGCCACAGCAGAAAAATACTGAGCAACAGAGACAGACTCGGCGAGGAAGAGGACAGACTTAGCAAAGGCATAGGGAACTGGGCTGAGGAGGAGAAGAGGCACTTTGCCAGTCAGGGGAGATGCAAAACTTACCACCTGCTACCACAGAAGTAATTAAATTGCACTCCAGAAATGGATAGTCCATATCCAAGTGAGGCAAAACTGATCTCATACAGATCTGTTCCAACCTGGAGAGTTATTACATCTCTCTATTTGTAATTACGCTGTTACCCAGTATGAAGCCAACTCCAAAGGCAGAACCTGTGTCACTAAAGAACCTTTTCTTTGTGGAAACAATGATTAGAAGGCAATTATTTCTCATGAGAAATTTCGGAATGTGTTCCTTTTTCTATCTGAAGCTCCCATCATTTTTTGACAAAAGAAAGGAATAGGAAAACTTTGAAAAGTAAAGCTGTGAATTTTATTTATTTGTTTTTAGGATAAATATTCTGTTTGAGGTAAGTCTTTAATAAAACTTTTACCAAAAATTGTGTTTTTAAAGGGGAAATACCATGAGTTTTTTCCATATGTAATTGAAAACACCAAAAGAAAGAGAAGGCACCAGCGAAAATTTCGTATCTGTCCAAAAAGTAATTTTTTCGATAGGAACATTTTGATTAAGAAGTTAAAACAGCCATAGTGGTGAAACTAATGGTGTCCACCTCCTCCAGAAAAGCTGTCTCTCCAAGATCTGGGACAATGCAGAACTGTACAGATAGAACAATGCTGCTTTGATGGTGACATCTGGACCACCTACACCAGTGAAGATTACATACCCATCAGAGTGGGTTGGTTCTAGGTGGCGAGGTGCCACACACAGTTGGCCAGGTCTATAAATCCTTCACAAAGAGTTGCCCAGTCGAGGTGGTCCCTTGAGTAAGGTAGAGTATAAGCACACCTTGTTGTAGGCTTGCCTCTAGGTGTCGGCTTTATCTCCCTCCTCCCAGATGCTGCCAGCCTCCAGAAGAGAAGAGATGAAGACATGGGTGAGTTAACATCATTGTGTTACACACAGTGGAACTACCCACGAGTTCATCCCCCATCCCAGTCAGACCCACTTGAGCTGCTCAGCTGCCAGAGTGATGCTTGTAGGCAATGTAGCCTGAATGCTGTAGCAGCCTTCCAGTATCTGAAGGGGCCTAGAAGAAAGCTGGGGAGGGACTTTTTACAAGGGTACATGGTGATAGGACGAGGGGTGATGGCTTCAAACTGGAAGAGGGGAGATTTAGATTAGATCTCAGGAAGAAATTCTTCACTCTGAGGGTGGTGAGACACTGGAGCAGGTTGCCCAGAGAAGCTGTGGCTGCCCCATCCCTGGAGGTGTTCAAGGCCAGGTTGGATGGGGCTTGGAGCAACCTGGTCTAGTGGGAGGTGTCCCTGCCCATGGCAGGGGGGTTGGAACTAGGAGATCTTTAAGATCTCTTCCCACCTAAACCATTCTGTGATTCTATGGTTCTATAAATGTTTTTCCTCGTAGACAGAACTGACACTGCACAATTTCTCATTCAGCAGTGGAGGATGTTTGCTTAAAATGACCCAAGTCACACCAGGCTCTTTCTTGCCTTTCTTATGTACGTGTGATTTTAGTGGAGCAAAACATTGCTGGGCAAACTAAGCTCTGGTGGGTGTTTTGATTTGAGACCAAGTATGATGGGAAACCTGAATGAACAAGCAGGAGCACGTGCTTGGTGACAGAGCTGCAATAACCAATTTATTGAGTGACTTGTCATGCATGGGGTATCTCTGATCACTGCTCCAGCCTTAGAGATGTGCTCACGGTGGCTATTCCTACTGGTGAAGCCGCTGCAGTTTGATCTGCCTTTGCTCATGCAATGGCCTGTGTCTGAGGGCAGGAAAAGAGTAAAGGGCAGATGCTTTTGGGGGGACTTTTCATCTGAGTGTGCATCAGAGATGTTTTGCTCTGCATGTCAGGGCAAGAGGTCTGGGCTTTGGTCTTGATTTAAGTCAAATGCCAACAGGTGAGATCCCAGTTCCTCTATTTTAAACCTTTGCATTTAAAATGGACATTTCCTACCACATCACCACCACAGTGTCCATTTCTTTTACTGAAAGGTGCTGTTTGTCCCCGATTCACGCTGGGGGAGTGGGTTGGGACAGGGATGAGGGGATGCAGGGTGAGTCCCTCTCCCACATCCCTGCAGAAGGACCCGGGCAAGTGTCTCTGGACCACGGTCTCCAGTGATGACCCCTCTGCAGCATGCGCTGAGCCCCCAGGAGGAAAGGCAGCAGTGGAAAGGGTGATGATGCCCACCCCATTCCCCTCTGAGCTCCGGCGCTCCCTCACACCCCTCCGCTCCTTGACTGGTCGGTGAGTGAACCCTCCATAATCCTTTTCAGGTATTTCCTACCCCGGTTTCCCTTTGCACAGCAACACCGTCCCACCACCAGCCTGACGGCCAACGGGAAGGAGCTCGTCCTCCACTTGGAGGGACTAGGATGCCGGAGCTTTGCCTCCGATGCGGATGACAGCCTGTCTCCCTCCTCCTCCTCCTCCCTCTGTCCCCATTGGCAATTTCAGGGCAGTGTTAGGGTGGCAGGAGAAGGACGCGTCGGTGGCGTCAGGCGGTGACGAGGTGGTTTTGCGCCGTGCTTCCTCGCTGCCTGCCTTGCCACGAAGGGCAGCTTTCTGCCTGGCATTGTTCTGCTGCCTAATCTTGGTCATGTGCTCTTTGGCATCCAGATTCACCGTCGCAACCATCCAGCGCTTTGATATTTATTCTGTGTCATTCAATCAGTTTAGGGGGGTGGGGGCAGTTTTTTCCCGCTCCCACCTCACTTTTCTCCGTGGCAAATGTGCTGGAGACAAGGAGACAATCACAAAATTGCTGCCAGAAGAAAGGAGGGGGAAAAAAAAAATCACCAAAACCAGAAAGTAACCCATAGGGCTGTATTTTATTGAATGAGCATGGACACCTCCCTCTCCTGACAAAGCCCTAGGAGGGTTCAGACGCAGCCCCCCCGCAGGGGTCCCCCCCTGCCCCGGGGGTGCCACCCCACGCTCCGCTCCCCCAGCGATGCTCGCGCGGTCCGCCCCAGCCCTCAGCCAAAAACTTTTGCTGTCGTATCACAGAACACGGAAATCTCCCGTATCCCGTCTCTGTAACCCAGAAGCCGCCTCCCCCTAATATTTTACATATTCCCTAAATTCGTTTGCAAGGGGGCAGGAGAGGAGATAACGGCGGTGAGTTGAGCCGAGTGGGAACTGCTGACTGACAAAGTGTGTAGTGCAGTACGGGTGCTTTCTGGCTCTCTAATTATCCTTTTCCTTCTTGACTCCAGTATCACATGTAGCCATGTGTAGAATCATAAAATAATTATGCAGTGTACAAGCTTTCTGGGAGCATGTACCACTGTTTTCCTAATTCTTTATCGCTCCCATTGATCGTGGCGTGTGTGCATTGATCCAAGTCGGCCATCTGGTTGGGGAAGATAAGCGTGCGAGTGTCTTTGCATTGCACTGTCACTCAGGGAGGGGGGTACATTTTGGCTGTAGGGAATTACAGGGGCAGGATTAGCCCTCTTCCTAGGAGTAAACTGAATTTTAAATGTAGTGTTGCAGCTGCATGGACCATGTTGCTAACTTCTGGTTTTGCCCGTAGACTGGGTAGATTTTTTTATTATTATTATTACAAGTATTATTATTGATATTGTTATTATTATTCTTATTATTGGTGGTGTTGTTATTATTATTTCCTTCTCTTTCCTGCTCGGACTGTATTTGGAGACAGAGATACGGCTTGCGTTAAATGGAGGGGAGAGAAGGGAAAAGGAGGAATGTCCTTCCCTGCACATACTAGACTTGTGAGTGGCTGTTGCATTACAGGATTTCGAAATGGCAAAACCCAGCTTTTAAATGCAGGCAATAACCTGCTGGATTGAACGCATTTCACAATAAGAATCATTGGTCCAAAAAAATTTAAAAAAAAAAAAAAAAAATTAAAAAAAAATGAAGTTATCAGTCTATGACAGAAAATTAAAGAGTGGGTATTAATCAGCTCTCCTAACTTTGGGTAATCAAGACAAATAACACTAATTGCACGTTATCGGGATGTGTGTGTTTAGTAATCGGCAACAAAATAACGGAGGGGGCTGGTGGGTTGGTTGGTTGGTTTATTTATTTATTTGTTGTTTTTTTTCTTGCCTGCCAGCTTTCCCCCTAACAATGGGCTTATCCTGCAGTCGCTCGAACTTCGCTGCAATATTTTATCGCCACGGCCGTTGCGGGTGCGTGTGTGCCCGCTCACACCCCTGGTCGTCCTTTTGTAAAAACGCGGTGGTGGCCATTGTTGCCTCATATTCTGCAAATGTATGGAAGGTGCCTCAAAAGCCTTTCCTCTAAAATTGAACAATTCTGTCAAAAAAGATTAGTTCTATTTTGTCTGCTGCTTGCTGACTATTCATGAATGTAAAGAGAGAGGGCTTGGGTGTCATACTAAGTTGCTAAGGTGGCTGGCTTTCGGCTATTGACTTGAGGATACCAAACCAGAGCCTACAAAAGAGCAGCCAGAAGGAGAGGAGAGAACTGGTCTGCCATGTGTTTCAGCTATACCTTCTTTAGCTGCCCATTTATTTCTTTTGTTGCCACAACTTTTATTGTCATACAGTTGAAAAAAATGTTAGACACAGGCTTCAGGCTGCACCAAGCAGAAAAAAGGATTAGCATATCACTAGGATCATCTTACACTGAACCAAATTCTTTTCAGGATGTATAATTAGTGAATACAGTCTTCCCCCCCCCTCCCAACCCCACCCCCCCCTCTTTTTTTTTTTTTTTTTAAGGGCTGGGGGTAGCCTATGGATAGGGAAAATTAGCTCAGATCTTTGGGTAGGAAATGAGAAGAAAGGAGAAGAAAAAGTTCCCTAGTTTCAAGAAGGATTTTATACAGGCTATTTCCTCATCTCAGCCTCCCGCGCCGTGTTTAAGAAGCCTTTCGCACGTTCACCAAATCCGCGGGAATTGCTTGTTAAGAGAAATAAATGTATTTTTTTCATACAAGAGTATGCACAATCACCTTCCCCAGAGAGGACCAGGAGGAGAGAAATTGTTTTCTGAGCTGGCCCCAAACCCGGGCAGCCGCAGACCGGCAGCGTTTCTGTGCCTGTTCTCTCTGACAAGGGCTCAGCATCAGACACCAGCCTGGAGGATGTATTACTTTTTCCTCCTCCTGTGTGCTCCCAGCTCCCTTCTGCCATCTGGGAACCGCACGCTCCTCTCCGCACTACGATAAAAACAAAAATGTTGTTTCTCCTAATGCTTACAGCTGCGTGACTCAGTCATAAAACCAGGGCTAGCACTGAACTGTAACTTACAACGGTATATGCATTTTTCAAGCAGAAGCAGAGAGCCGGCCAGAGGAATTAATGGTCTGTTTTTTGAAAGGGTATAGGCCATTTTCAGTGATGACAGGAATAGGCGTGAACCAAGCAGCAGGGCTGTGTGTTTAACACGTTCCTTGTCTGTACACAGAGCAGAAGAGCTCCCAGCCGTGGCTGACGTTGATGGGAAAGGGGCAGCCCTTGCCAGTTATCCGGGCAATTCAATTCCCAGATACTTGGCCCTAAAAAATCTTCCATTCAAATGACATTCGCAGTGTGGTGTGCTCGCAAAAGGTGCCACCGCCTCGCTCTGCCTGGGCTAGAAGTGTGGTTCTGCCTGAGAATTGGGGAGAAGAGGAGAAATTTGACTTGCTGCACCCAAATCACAGCTCCCGTGTGCGTCCTGTTGCGGGCTGCCTCCAAAACTCCGCTCCAACTTTGCCCTGGCAAAGGATTCGGGTGTGCAGGATGAGGCCATCCAAGCACGGTGTTTCCTACAAAATCCGAAAGCAGAATTACGCTGGGAAGGAAACAGAGCTTCTCTTTCAGCTCAACGGCTGGTAATTTCGCTGCGTTTAATCACGCTGCACGTTTGACATCATTGCCTTTTCAAAGGGCTCAAACCAATTGTTCCACCAAAGTAGCAATTGGACGTGAATATTCAGAAGCTGCTCTGGGGTGCTCGGTGGTAATTGGTCACATCACTCACATGGTCTCCTTCCCATTCTGATGAGAAGAGAGTAGAAATTTGCTTCATGCGGATACTTAAACACCCACACATACAAATCTCATTTAGCACAACTTTTCTTTTTTCTTTTTTTTCTTCTTTTTTTTTTTTTTTTTTTTTTTGGGTACATACAGTCAGAGGGCATAGAAGGGGAACAAATGAAAGGAGAAGTCAATTAAAATGGTGAACGCAGGCGCCATAAAAGGTTTCTGCCTTCACCCAGCTCAGTCCCCTCTGTTGGCCTTGCTGATATGCAGGATTTTTGTTGGTTGGGTGTGATGGGATATACTGTGGCCAGGTGAAAGGGAGGAGGTTTCAGTGAAGATCCCAACTGCAGCCATAGCGATGGCTCCGGGGACCCCAGAGCTCATACTGGGAGGTGGTTGGGGCAACCCAGATGTGAAGTTTAAAGAGAACGAGCACGGTGAATAATGAGCATCCCTCGGGATCTGCGTAACTCACGCACCATGGGGCTAAGAAAAAAATGCTTAGGAGCCAAGAAATATTTGGGGAGAAATTATCTGAGTCGTTAGGGAAACGACGCCAGCTATTTTGCGACTGGTGGGTCACACGTATAAGGGGGCAGCTATTGTCCACGTGGATCTCCTCTTGACTTCAAAGAGAGGATTTTTGGTAAGGGATGTCTGCAGAGCGGACCGTCGTGTAAAGCAGCCATGTCAGGCGCTGTGGCTTGTGATCTTCTTTATTATGCTCTGATACACTGAAGAGCGTGTGAAATTATGAACGGGGGCGACTTAAAAGCCACCGTTTATTCAGAGTGCAACATAGAAAGCCTAGTGTGATGCTCCTTGTTCAGAAAAAAATCACTCCTGGTGGACATATTTTATTAGAAGTAGGAGATAACCCAGGATGGCCGGAGGAATCCAAGGATGTTATTTTTAGAGACTGATAAAGGTGCCCGAGTAGCTACTCACTAGCACATAAGAACTAGTTCGTCTTACTCGACTCAAATGTCCTCCTTCCTTCTCCTTTCAGTAAAACCTAACTAAAGGAGAAGAAAAAGTAAATAAAAATCGGGCAAAATTAAGGACAGAACAGCAGATATTGGGACGACTGCCTCCTGTAATTTTGCAATCGCACTAAAAAAGCATTTAGCTTGCAAACAACCTAATTTACCAATACCTGGGCTCAGCTCCTCGGTAGCAGGTGATAAAATCACGTTACACCGAGCACCTTGGGGTGGTTTGGTTGGTGCTGGCTCAGCCTGCGAGTGTGCCTCTCTGAAGCTTGCAGGATACATTTTCTGTAAATAAATACAGTTTAATAAGTATTCCGTGTGCATTTTATCATTAGCCTGACGCTATTGAGCCGTGGCAGACCCAACCTTGATTTATAAAGCTGTTAAAATGTTTGACCTTCTTTAAATAAAAGCCTAAAGGTTAATTACAACAAGCATTCTATACACACTCTCTCTGTTTCGGTTGCCCCGATGATTTGTAGGGGGAAAAGGGTAATAAATTCTCATCTTTTAAAAGTGACTGCAGTGCAAAAGTGTGAGAGTTTGCTTTTCTGCCATTTTCATGTTTTACCACACTTTGATATGTGATATACTGAGGGATGATGAGCTGCCTCTTCCTAGGGAGCACTAGAAATTTGATATTTTTACTTAAAATATAATAAGAAGTATGTGAGCATGGGGGAAAAAAAAAAAGGTTGTTGGGAATAAAGAGTCGGTGGTTTGCTCCTGGATAGATGTATCCATAATGAGGTAAACAAAAGCATTGGTTTGGGTTTTTTCTTATTGCACAGACAACAAATTTCACAAAATAAAAACCAATTTAAGTTTCTTTTAAAAGAACTGGGAAATATTGAGGAAAGTTAATTGAAGCACATTCAAATTACAATAAACACATACAGGCACAATTATCTTCTTTTGACTAGTGTGTGGCTTAGAGATGTTTTTATCTTTTGTTTATTGCACTATTAAAAATATGGAGAGGCATCAAGAAAGGGTAGATAGCCACCATATGGAATTACATATTTTCCCTATTTATATTTAAATAACTATCCATGAGAAATTATGCACAAATCATGCAATAATTCCCAACTGAAATGACTGTTTAGAAAATAAAAATTCTGAGGCACAATATTCTTTTCATATTAAATTGCCCATTTTCTGTACATCATATATGTTTGTACAATACCAAAAAAAATGCTGCATTACAGCCCAATACAATTTGTTCACAATGCTAATGAAGATGGATAGACGACATTGTAATATACTGTAGTGATTCATAAGCAGTGTGGGAAAACAAGACAAACAGGCTCAGAAAGCTGAAACATAATTTTTTGTTCCCATTTTCAGAGTGAATAGTGGTGATTTTAATAACCTGCTGGTTTGACAGATTTAATGATGCCGATTAACTTTTATTGCTTGATTCATGCCACGCTCACATTTGGGGTGAATATTTGTGCCTGCAAAGTTTGAGTGGCTGGGTTTAGGCAGCTAAAAAGAAGCTCCTAATACCCCGCAGAGAACTTGGCAAGCCCGACAGCCTTGTGTTTGGGATGCCACCCTTTTCCCAAAGGGAAAAGGCACATTTTGAGCCTGAGTCTCTCGTTGCAAGAGAGACGTCCCCCCTTGTTTGCGGATGGAGGGTCCATCTGCCCATGAAACAGTCCCTGCACTGCGCAGGAATATTAACTCTGGCTTCCCTTGCAGGCAGAAATACAACTTGATTTCTCTTAATTGCGAGTTCTGATTAACAGCGACTAAGCTGCGAACACCGAGTCCCTTTTCACTCGTGATAAAGCCCAAAAGAGGAAATATTTCATCAGCAAAACATCCAGCTTTGATTTATACCCCTTTCAAAGTGGAAAATTATTAAATCTTTTGACTTCCTAAAACAGGAGTGAAAACTCCACGTTAGCTGATGTGTCCTTACATGCTCAATACACATCAGATTTTGCTCTCTCTCTGTCTCTCTGATAATTCTGACAATTTCAAGTTTTATAATTCATTCAGTACCTCTTACCCAAGTCCTTAGATTAACAGGTTTTAATCAGGCTTCTCTTTTCACCTCGAAGAGAAGAGGTCAAAATGCAGAAAGCCCCACTCACCGAAACGAGCCCTTCCTCCTGTTGAGATGCAGAACTACAAGAGCGGGGTCCCACTGAGAGGCACCACTTCAGGAGGAGGCTGAAAACTGCTGTACTCCCTAAAAACGGTAACGTATAAATATCTACAGCATCTGCTTCTCTCTAGATAACCACTGTGCATGCTTAATGACGGCCCCGTCCTTAAAAGCACCCCCCCGATCCGACAGCACACAAAGTAAAGTGTTCCTTCCCGTTTTAGTGGGTTTCAGTTTTTCTCTAAAACCTGATATCGTTTTAACTGGACGTTCAGCCCCCAAGCACACCTTGCATCAGCTGCCGCATACCAACCTGCCAACCTGCAACCACATGCCCCATTTTGCTAAGCCAGATGTGACAGCTGTGCCTCCTCGTTTTGGCCAGCCAGACAGCGGGGGGTCCTCGCCCACCACAGACCTGCAGGTACCCTGGGACCCCCTCCCCATCAGAACATCCCAATCAGCAGCTTGAGGGATCATGTCTTGCAAACTGATTTACTGTAGGGATTTCATGTCCTATCAAGACAGACTGAGAGGGTTGGGTTTGTTCAGCCTGGAGAAGAGAAGACTCCAGGGAGACCTTAGAGCCCCTTCCAGTCCCTAAAGGGGCTCCAGGAAAGCTGGGGAGGGACTCTGGATCAGGGAGTGGAGCAGTAGGACGGGGGGTAACAGTTTTAAACAGAAAGAGGGGAGATTTAGATTAGATATTAAGAAGAAATTGTTGCCTGTGAGGGTGGTGAGACACTGGAGCAGGTTGTCCAGAGAAGCTGTGGCTGCCCCATCCCTGGAGGTGTTCAAGGCCAGGCTGGACGGGGCTTGGAGCAACCAGGTCTAGTGGGAGGTGTCTCTGCCCATGGCAGGGGATTGGAGCTGGATGATCTTTAAGGTCCCTTCCAACTCTAAACATTCTATGATTCCGTGATTCTATGATTTTATTTGTGTATGTAAATGTGTGTGTGTGTCTATTTCTATATATATGCGTATTTATGTATGTGGGGGCAGTGGAGAGGGGAAGTCCTGCAGTGGGGTTACGATGGTGATTGGTTTCTTTATTTCAGAGGAAAACCTTCCAAGATATGTTCAGGTCTGTCGGAAATAGGCAAAAAATTTCAGAAAGCTTGAGCTGAATTTTATGCCTTGTTTCTTTTTAAAATTTGATTAGATCCCCTCTTTGATGCTGTCTTGTCAAGATCGAAAGGCTTGGTTCCTGTGTAAACTCCACTTGCTTCAAGAGGTGTTTCTGATCGGTATTTGGGGAATTATAAGAACTCCTTAATACATTAGCGCTAGAGAAAAGAGTAAAAAGTGGCCTTCACGGAGTGCTGCTGTCATGTCCTCTGGCAAAATACATCACTGTGGTCCCAGTACTCCTAATAAAGGCGTCTGCTCCACACCAAACTCTTAGCTTTCATCCATTCCATGGGCTTCCGACTCTCATTCATCTATTCATGTCCTGCTTCTCTGTTCACATCAGCTCAAATGTGAAGTCATGGAAAAGCTGGAATCGTAGTTAAATGCTCACATGAAGAGCTGCAAGGAGGTCCTGTCTCAGGCACAGCGGTGTGGGAGACTATTGGCACCACGTCAGGAGGTGGGATGTGTATTCTTGTGTGCCACCAGCCAACACCGCACCCAAATGCCATCTCTTCACACAGGTATGGGTATATGGCACCATATTACTGAGATTACACAGAAGCAGCTATGGAAAAATTTCTGATGTCAATAACTTGTTACTAGCATCACCAGAATTGTTCCAAATTTCCATCTGTAAAAAGGCCTCACAACCTTCTTCCCTTCCACATTTAATTAGCAGCTAGCAACAGTGTCGCTGTAATCATGGTGATCTAAAGATACAAATACCTACAAATGAGACAAGGTTGGCACGGAGGAATAATGCCATTTAATAGAGTGACTGATACCAGTTTTCACTTTTAAAAATTGCCATGAAACACTGTAGCATGTATTTTAAAAAATGGTAACTCAAAGGGCTAAAAAGTTTTGCCACAAGCCTTCTTAGTTTACTTTTTTTTTAAAAAAAAATATTTTTCATTAATTTTTGTTTCATTTCATTTCATTTATATTCCAACAAAACCCAGAATCTTGTCTGCTACAGAACTAATTTTCTTAGGAAGACATGCTTTGGTTGAAAACTTTGAACCAACCTGTAAGTTGAGGAAGAGAACTGGTAAACTGTTGACATACTAAAATAACCTGTTTTCATCTGCCCTTGATGGCAATGAATGTCAGAGGTGGAGAAGGAAATTTGGACAGTCTGGAGCTGTGGCACGATGAGAGTGCTGCCATGCAGCTGGCCGGAGGCTGGTCCCTGATGTTGCATTGTTGGCACAGCCAAGCCTCTCCAACTCCATCTCTCTTTTTCTTCCTTCTCTCACATTCCCTCATAATGCTGATGGGAATCCTTCCTGCCACTGGTGGATGCAATGTAGTTTGGATGCAGCCTGAACACGTTGAAGTACAGGATATCTGCACATGCAGCCAAAAAGTATTTCATTACCTGCTCTGCTCCTTGCTCCTCTCTTCCCCTCCCTGTCCTTTGGTTTCTCCTGCGAAGAACTGGTGGAGAAAAAGACATCTCACACCGCACCAGCAGCTCAGTTTGGCATTCACGGTTCATCTGGGAATGGGCCTTCAGTACTTGCACTGATTAGCTCAGTCTGTGTCCTTTGATGGTCTTTGAGTCCGGTGTGAAGGGACATTGTTCTGAGCCTCAGTCCTTGCCTTTTGCTTGTGGTTTCTCCACTGCCTTCTGGCAAGAGAGCAGGTGAAGACAATTTGGGTGGGAGATGCTGGTGTGGCACCTTCTCCTGCCCTCCACCAAGGGAAGGTCTGTAACGTGTTGCCCTTCAGTTCTTTGCTAGAGGCACACTCTTGCTCAGCTTGGGAAAAGCACACGAGAGGCAAATGGTGTGGGCATGGCATCGGTGTTGGCATGGCATTGGCATGGCATGGGCATCAGGAGTTTTCGCAGTTGTATTTTCCAAACAACTCCAGGTAAAAAAATTGTCCGCATCCTCTTTTGGGTTGCAGCCACCTGCCATAACTTTGACTGTGCTTCTTTTCCCTGGGGGAGCAGATGAATTCGGGTGCCATTCAGGCAGCGGGGTGCAAAGGGACTTCCTTTGGCACCGCCTTGTAGAGCCTCCAATGGAGGAACACAGTGGGGCGAGCAGCCCCAGCACCCACCCACCCCCTCTCCATCCGAGCCCTGCCGGCTTTATGGATTTTATTTAGCAATTCATTTTATTTAGCCGTTACCATTTCTTTTTCTCTCCCCCAGGGTAAATTTTCTCTTTTTATCTGTGACGCTGTTAGGGAAGGACCTGGGCACCGTATTCCTCCGACAAAATTAAATCCAGGAATCTCCCCTGCAGGGCACGGAGCATCGCGTCGTCCTGTGTTTGGGGGGCCCTGGCCTCCGAGACGGTCAATACAAATAAATCATACGGAGCCCTGGAATGACTCGTTTGTCGGGAGCGCACCTGCATAACCCATCCCACAGCTGTAGGGCTGGAAAGGCAAATAAAACAGCTGTAACCCAAGCCTGGAGGGCGCTGGGGACTCAGGGGAGGGAAGGCACTCTTTCAAATCGCTGTAACCCAAGGAAGAAAATCATCAGCCTATATGCCTTTCACAGCATTTGATGACAAAATGGTTTGTGGCTTAGCCATTGTTTAAAGGCCATTCCTCAAATTCCTTGTTTACTGTCAGCAGGGTGAGTTGTGGACTCTGTGACTTTAGCTGTTAATGGGCCTAAACACTTCTGCCAACAGATTAAGCTTTGCTGAAACGTTAAGAAAATTGGCCCAAACAGAGATAGGGAGGATTCTTGTTTAGCTGTTGTTTCATTTGCATGAGAATCATTGTCTGCAGACAATAGCATTTCCATATCGCCCAAAGAGCGGGCAATTGGGTGAAACTCATTCAATTTCTGCTAAATGACAGAAATTGTTTGTTTGTTTGTTTCTAGAGAGAAAGAAAAACGCTCATTTTCAGCTGCAAGGATGAGTAGATCAGAAGTGAAATCCAACCCCCAAATACCTCCAGCCCACCATGGACCAGGAGCTAACAAGTTGGGAATGACACTGAAAGAAAACAACAATATTAAGTCATAAGCATGTTTAAAACAATTACTGTCTGCGGGAGAAGAGGAATAAGCACAATCAGTCCATTTGGGGAAGGCAAAGAACACATTTCTTTAAAAAAAAAAAAATTGAGATGTGTTTTTGCTATGACTTGTGCTACCAAATTTCCCAGGTGAGCCATATCCTCATCTTGTTTCCATATAAATGCTGTCCTGAGTTGCCCAAACTTCTCCCAGGTTCAGTATTCAGGAGAGGGTTAATTTGCTGCTCAGAGGAATCGTATTCTTTCTGTTTCCCTCTCTGTTGTTAAAAATAATAGCCTGGGTCCTACAATTATTATTTGAATTATAGCAGCACCTGGAGTCATCAGCCAAGATTGCAGCCCCCTTGCAGGAGGCACCAGCCAGAAAAATGGGAAGGTGGTGCCCCAGCGAGCTCCCCCTTCCCCTGGGCACCACCAGCAGACAAGGAGTGTCGTGGGGATGGAGAGGACTCGAGGCCACCATCAAGACTGAGGCACAGGGAGGGAAGGCCGTGCACCCGCCTCAGCCCAGGCACATCTGTGACCCAGGTGAGTGCATTTGGCCAGGCGCGACTGCGCGCTCGAGGCCAATGTCTACTGCACGTTGGTGCCAGGAAGGATGGACCAGCTCAATACCGTAGATGCTATTTTCTTTTTTTATTGCTGATTAGTGCTGTGAGATTTACTTCAAGCACCGTTCGACATTTCCTTCCTTCAGGAGAGCCTGCTGTTTTCTTTCTTAATTTTTTTCCTCTAGACCTAATACTTTTGGCCATCGCTGCTGCTATTGGCAGTTACCTGTGGCTGCTTTAAATGCCACCGGATGCGAGGGGATGTTTACATTCCCCCAATTACATTGTCTTTGAACAGTTCTAAACTTGACTTTGATTAAACACGCTAATAACAAGAGAGGTTCCTTTTTTTTTTTTTTTATGAATGTCACTTGCTTGAGTTGAAAAGACATGCTCTTAATACTCGCTTTTCATCTAAATCAAGAAAGCAACACTAAGCAAAAAAGTATTTAACTGTAGCATATAGGATTGTAAAGATGGTAATCAGGGACACTGGTAATTGAAGCTTTTGGGGGAGAACCTTTCTTCTGAATCCTTCAGTCTGTTTAATAGGATAAAATTAGCTTGAGTGGCTTGGTGTTTGAAGAGGTTATGATATAATTGGAGCTGCCTCCTGGGTTTGCTGCTGGACAAGGCGATCAGGTGGAGACATGGGAGGGCATGGGAACCTCTGAAGTACAAGACTCAGCTTCTGCCATACTAATTAGCCTAAATTAGCTATGCCAGTTTTCTGCTTGCTTTTGAATTTCCCTGATAATGCTTTTATCAGGAGTGTAAGAAAAGGAATATGAAAACGCGCACAAAGTTCACTGCAGAATGGCAAAAGCGGTGGCAACCGCCGACGTAAGTCTCAGGCTTATTGCTGCAAGCTTCAAAAAAACAGGGGGGGGAGAAAATGATTGAATAGCATTAGGAAATAACAAATGGATATCAAGTACAACCCCTAGGGATTTAGAAAGTACTATGGCTTGCGCTCTTGAACACGAAAGTTTACAAAGCATCTGTAAGAAATTGATTATCTTGAGGATTATATACATATTATTTTAAGGCCATCCCCCTCCCCCCCAAAACCCAGCTCTGCTCTTGAGCGTTTAACCCAAGGTGAAGGAGGCAGTCCTCCTCAAGGCAAAACCAGATCAGGCATCTTGGTTGGTGCTCCATCATCCGCAAGGCCCAAGAGAGGCTATTTGTATTTTGTTAGCTGCTGCCATTTTTTTTAATTTTCACTTCCAACCCCAATTAATCAACTTTAACCATGCAAAGAGATTTGCAGTGCATTCAGTATAGCCTGCACAAATCTATTTTAATTGAAAATGTGCGAGGGGAAAAGTAAATAAGGAGGGTTTGTTGGTTTTCTTTCTGTCCTGGAAGGGGTGGCTCCTGTTGCCTGTGGATGAAACAAGTCAGGAGAGGACTTCAACTTTCAAAGGCATGTTAGGACACACTTCCACAGGTAAAGACAGCTCCAACCCTGGGGAAGACTTCAGGCTATGGGGAGATACAGTTTTTTCCTTCACAAGTAGTGCCAGCCTTGGTATGGAGAGGGCCAGAATTGCCCATGCTGCTAATTGCACATTAGACGTCTGCCAGGGTCCACAGGCTCCAGGAGCCTGGATGAGAGGTGGAGGGTGGTCCCAGGAGATCTGCTGGACAAGCTCAGAGGTCATCATGATTCAGGAGCTCTCAGGTAGGAGTTTTCTTATTTTTCCCACCAGCCCTTCTTCCACGCAATACTCATGATTTCTCCCCATCAGCAGTCCCAGTAATGATATACAAAGACCTGTGTGAATTTAGGAGAGGATCTCCACCTGATTTGAAGAGCAGAGTTTGCATGACTCACCCAGCCCTTGGCTCAGTCATGGTTTTCCACCACATCTCCTGGATCACATTAGGGGTCGTTAAACAGACTTGCATCAACTCCATACTTAGACCCACAATGGGGAGGGTAATGGGATAGTGGGCTGATCTGAGAGACCATGATGATGGATAAGGGTGACTTGTGCTCCAGAGGACAATTTCTAGTAAAACTAGACTTGTTTAGATACATTCTGCATCTTTAGCACGAGAAAACCAACCTAAGGGCATTGTACTGTTACTGTTCATTACTGTCTGCTTTCCATGGAAAATCAATCAGGATATCAGGGTTTAAAAGTGCTGCTAAGTCATTTTATTGTATTTTATCTTATTCTTTCTGGAGAGGGACCTGGTTGATCTCTCATTTCTAGCAACTGTTTGAGAGCAAGTTTGGAAGGATCTAAGAGAATGAGTTTGCTTCACTGCCACCTTCATTCTCACATACAAGATACCTGGAATTGCTCTTGAGGTCCTCTCTTAGCCGGGGAGATCTGGTCCTCAGTGTAAAATAAAGTTCAGATTCTGGTTTTTTAGGGTAATTAATCATTCAGGGAAAGAGATTGAGTCTTGACTTCTCTTCTTCAGACTCCCGCGCTCTCACAACACTTGTCCTGGCTTTTTATCAGGTGCAAACACCTGAGTCCTGTGAGCCCTTCAGCTCTGGCACGCACACTCCATGTACTCACTCGAGTGCCTGCACACAGACAAGTGTTCGAACAGCTTCAGCTCCCATCCCCGCGGGCCCCGAGGCACAACGCTGGGTATTACCTGTTCAGCTGCTCCGTGTGTTGTAGTGAGGGCTGGAGCCTGCAAACGCTTCTTCACAGGAGCAGCATTACTTCTGCGACCAAGCCCTCTCCACACAGATCTTGCAGGGGTGGATTTATATCAGCCCCCGCAGTCTCTTTACATTCACAGGGTTTTCTTTTGCGTGGCTTATTGGCGTCTCCGACCACAGAATGAAATTTTCTTTTAAATCACCTCAGTCCAAAACCTGGATTTTTTTAAGCTTGCTGCTCAAAACTCTGCAAGGGAAATATTCTGTTCTTAAAAAGTATTATGCCCAGATTAGAGCTTTGAGAGTTGAGAGGAGTTGTTTTTAATTAGATGAGAAACAGGAACTCTTCTGGTTTTTTTGGGTTTTTTTCTGACAGACTCTCCTCTTTGGAGCACTATCCTCATTTGACTGAAATATTTAACTGTTAGGAACCACAAGGCAAAGTCTTGAATGACAGCCGAAGAAGGGACCTCAAGCTGTTGTCCTTGAAAGCAGTGTTGAGTTTCCCCTTGACTTCACAGGGCACAGTATCCAGCATAGCCCAACTCCAGACATTTCTATTCTGCAGCCAGCTGCGGTTCCTGTTCAGAAAAGGCAGACTGTTCCCCAGAGGAGATGTGCAGCATGGAAAAAAAAACCTTGTGCAGATTAAAGGCTGGACCAAAGCCCCACCAGAGCCAGCGTGAAGGCTTGCAGTGGTCCCAGTGGAGCGGGGGGCAATTGTCAGTGCCCAGACTGACCACACCAGTGTCTGCTGCAAAGTGAGGCAAAAGGTGGTTGAGCACAACTCGGATCTGACCCAACTTTGCATCTATTTGAGCACAATCTCGCTCAGTGCGTGAAGGGGTTTTTTTCCCTTCAAGCCCTTCTTTGCTCTTGTACCCAGGAGAGACGAGGGCTGAAGAACATGAGCCGGCTTGTCAGGAGAGCTCCCCTTCTGTCTTGGCAGCGCTTCCAGCTCCGGTGACAACAGAGAACCACCTCTCTTGTGCTTCTTGCTTGTCCTTGCAGTGACTTCTGCAAGCCCGGTCTGCTTCTGTTCAGACAACATGAGACACAATAAAGCAATAATCATTGCAGCAGTTTGTTTCTACCCTTAACCTGAATCCAAATCACCCCACAGGTCTGGCAAATGGGTCACCTGCCTGATGTCTGGTCTGCCATCAGCATGCCTTTGCCTGGGATGCTCTTTTGCCCGGGATGCTCCTTTGCCCAGGAGCACGATGGTGTGCAGTCAGGACTTTTCTGGAGGGGAAAAAAAAATAAATAAAAGTTAAATAAAGAAAGAAAGGGGAAAAAAAAAAAGTCAAGACATTTCTGGCTACAGACGCAAGCACTGGTTGGTAGGGAGTGTTTGAACCTGTCCTCAAGGGTAGACCACACCGCAGACAGGCAGGAGAAGTGGGGCTCTGTCTGATAGCCACAGCAGCTCCCTCTTCTCCTGGCCAGATCTCTGGAAGAGATGCCCCAGGTCCCACCCTCCTCTCAGCAACCCACAAAGTGCAGCCATATGGAGCTGCTTTCCATTTTCCACAAGGTATTTGCTGGCCCGCGCGCCCTGTCACTCCATGTCACTGCACCCACGAGCTTTGAGAAGCAGACCTTGCTGCAGATTGCGTCCCGCTCCTTTCCAGGAGCAAGAAGTTCTGAGCGCAGCGTGTCGAACCTCTTGGGTGGCGGGGAGGGAAAATCCCTTCTGCTTAAACTGGTTCCCCCAGGTCGCCGAGGAGAAGTAAACCACAGCAATCCCAAAACATCTGCGGCATCCAAAAAGCTTTTCAGCTCAGCACAGGATGAGGGAGGGCTGTCTCTGAGAGCCCCAGCAATGAGAGTCTCTCTCTCTGGCTCCATCAGGCAATACTGCAACCAAGTCATGTCTCTTAGAAGAGGAAAAATCTATTTTAGAGCTCTCTCTCTTTTTCTGTATGGGTGCTTATCTCTGGTCACTGCTGTTCACCATGTAGAGAAGTCTCTGTGGCGTGCATTTCTAAGAGGGCAAACTGTCTAAAATTAGCTGTTAGTTTAAAATAAGAGACTGTGCAGTTCTCCAGGGAGGGGGATTCATCCTCCAAAGGAAACCGTCAAGGATTGTTCAGGATTACTCTCCAGCTGTTCAGAACTGCTGCATCCTTTTAAATTATAATGTCAACATGTCACAAATAATATGGAATGACAATGTCTAATTTCTGTCCTGTGAGGAACGAAAAGGAAGGAAAATTGCTAGCATACTAGATACATACCAGATTTAAGAGACCAGGTAACCTTTCTAGGTGACTATAGGAGAATAATTAGTCAAAGCATTAATGAAAACGCAATTTTCTAGCTAGCCTCTGAAATCTAGAGGCTTTGTGTTATGATTTCCAGGCTGACGCTCTCCAGAATAGATTGCGTTATCTCCGTGGCCAAGGGTTGTAGCAACTTCTCCACCGACTGGATTCTTTATGTTGAGTAGCTGGGGTTTTTCCCAAAAAATATATGTTGCCAGCATTGCTGGCTTTGAGGAATGAATTCCAATGCCAAATTGCATGAGTATGTAAGGGGCCAGACCAACACCATAGTTATTGCTGGCCTTAAAGCCCATGAGCAGCCCACAGTGAGTTTATCACCCCCAAAAAACCATAATTCAAATAGCCAACCTGACTACACGGGCATAAAAATGGAAGCCACAAGGTTATAGGCGTTCCCAGGCAACCTGCACCATGTACATACATGTGCCATCCAAATTTTAAAGCAGATCACCAAGAGGAGGGAGGTTTTTAACAGGTAAAGGGTTTTCCTGTTATTTGGGTAGCAGTAGCTCTGAGGACTGAAGCAGACACCTACTTTGGGCTCTGAGGTAGCAGTGAGTTTCTGGGACTCAGCTGATGAATGGTAACTCATGAAGTCGTGGTAATGTGGTTGCTTCAATCAGGCGCCCACAGCCAGAGCTTAAATATTCTCCTAAGCTCTCAGAGTGGCTGCTTGTAAAATATAAACAATGCAATATAAACAAGAAGTGTCCCAAGGTATACATTTTAATGCTCAGATTCTATGCAGCCCTGTATATTTTTCACGTTAAGTTAAAGAAGTAAATGAAACAGAAAGAATCCAACATGCTTTACATTCCCTTGCAACAGGAAGCTATTTTGATAAAACCTACAAATGATCCGTATTGATATTAACTTTTTTTTTTTTTGGTAAACTTAATTTGAATTTAGAAAGTCTCTAAATGATAATTGAATCACAAGTCTGGATTAGGATTCTAGCAGCAACACTTGACTTGGTCAAAATCACTGTTACGAAGAGATGCAATTTTTACACAGTACTTCACATTGATTAAGTAATGTGCGAAAATGGAAAAAAAAGTATTCGAATCTTAATCATAGTAATTTGCATGAAATAAAAGTCTCTGTCAAGGGAATGCACATTATAATAACTCCTGGGTGTTTTGGTTGCATCAGTGAGCAAAGAAGTTGTGTGCATTTTTTCTGTCCTGATATACAAGAATTTCCTCTATTTCCAGTGTACCTTTGCTTATACAAGAATTCAGAAATACGGCATTGTAGTTAGTGAGGGATTGTGAGACAAACAGATATTTTAAGCAAAGCTGAAGTTCACAGATGGTTGATAATGTATATACCTGAATTAAGTACAGAAACATAAACCAGTGTGTCGTAAACATGGGAACTCAGTTTGAAGCTAATTAAGGCTCATTTGGTTTTGACCTGCATCAAACAATAGCACTAAATCAGAAAAGCAGATGCATTTTGGAAGCTACTGAACTGAAGAACCTTATCTGGAGCCCAGTGGAGTCAGCAGAGACCTTCTCACTGACTTCAGTCAATCAAGCCTTAGAAATGTTTGCGTTTATTTACACAAATTGGTCTGAAGTAGAAAGGGCTTTTAGATGCAGTCGCTGCTCCGTTGCATGCACATGTCAATGCTGCTAAACGCCGTGATGGCGTCACTGTTATCTCTTACAGAAGCAGACCCGGGAGCTCAGGCGCGTTTCTCTGGGCCAGTGCGACCATTGTGCAACCTGTTTTATTTTAAAGAGTTGCTATTTCAAAAATCAATGGGCATCAGCTGCTAATTACAGAAAATCTATGTCTTGTCCCTTCAGCAGGTTTTGCATGTTTCCCACTCGCTGTGGTACCTTTGCCATGCGTTGACAGCGCGGCTCTGTAACAATAAGTCATGGCCACCCCCAGCCCCCTCTGGCATTCGCTCCAGCTTCTTCCAAGGTAGACTTTGCCACGTGAAGTTTCTGGCAGATGGTCTTTACCATACCACACCTGGACCCCCACACTGACCTTGAGATTAATTTGATGCTGTATTTTCTGGGAATGTGAGAAAATACAGGCAACCTTTAGAATAATAGCATCACAGAATCACCTAGGTTGGAAGAGACCTTTAAGATCATCGAGTCTAACCATCAACCCAACACTGCCAAAACCACCACTAAACCATGTCCCTCAGCACCACATCTACCCAGCTTTTAAATACCTCTAGGTATGATGATTCTACCACTACCCTGGGCAGCCTGTTCCAATGCTTGATGACCCTCTTGGTGAAGAATTTTTTCCTGATATTCAATCTAAACCTCTCCTGGTGCAACTTGAGGCCATTCCCTCTTGTCCTATTGCCTGCTCCTTGGCAGAAGAGATTGACCCCTACCTCGCTACAGCCTCCTTTCAGGTAGTTGTAGAGAGATGTAAGGTCTCCCCTGAACCTCCTTTTCTCCAGGCTGAACAACCCTGGCTTCCTCAGCCACTCCTCATTGGAATTGTTTGCTAGACCCCTCACCAGCTTTGTTGCCCCTCTCTGAAAACTCTTCAGTACCTCCATGTCCCTCTTGTAGGGAGGGGCCCAAAACTCAACACAGTATTCAAGGTGGAGCCTCACCAGTGGCGAGTACAGAGGTGCCATCATTTCCCTTGTCCTGCTGGCCACACTATTTCTAATACAAGCCAGGATGGTGTTGGCCTTCTTGGCCACCTGGGCATACTGCTTTAACAATTTAAAGCATTTACTTTCTTTAGTAATTTAAAACACTTACAGTGTGGAAGCTCATTTATCCCATAAATGTGGTTTCATGAGAGGGAGGCTCCTGTTCTGAATGAACATCTGAGATCTGTGATCCCCTTCTCCATCTTCCAGTGATCACAAGACAGGACAAGAACTCCTAGACATTTATGAACAGTAAGAATAACTGACTGTTTTACTTTCTTTAGAGCTTAACAACTGGTCCAAACGCTCCCGGGCAGAAAGTTTTCTAGGCAGTGATTTTTTTGCTGTTCCCTCTCCCTTTCACTCCTGCAAGATGTGCTTAAAATGGGAGACAGACTCAAAGACCCCTTTGGAGAAGGGCCCCTATTTTGAGGCGTGCCTTATGAAATCTATTGAGACCTGCAGAAGTTGCCATGATATCACTGCATTGTATCAGGAGGGATATTCAGTTATCTCCAGCCACAATATCATTTGGATAATTCCTTCTTGCAGGGGATCAAAGCAGGTGTGGGGGGAAAAAAAAAGTGTTGAAAAACTAAGCTTGGAAAGGAAACGTAGGTTGAAGTTTATCTCTTGTTGCTGAAGCTGCCAGTAAAGCTAGGTGCAGGAGGGGGGGTTGTTTGGGATTTATTCTCGGGGAGAAGGGCCCTGCTGTCTTCAGAGTGAGATGAGATCAAGTTCTGCTTGCAATACTTCTTACATGTTGTAGATGCGGGCCAGGAGATTTTTTTACATCAAAATAAAGGAACGGATGGGCCCGCACTTATAAGAGAGTTGGCATTCCTACAACAAGCATGTAGGTTGATAAGGATTTTCTTTATTCTTTTCAAAAATAACCTTTCCTGTGAAATGCAAGCTCAAGAACATTATCGGTTACATAGAGAAATCACATGAAAGGCTGTATTACAATAATGAAGAAAAGAGATTCTGAGACGAGAGCAACAGCAAAGGTACTCGGTGCCTCTTTGGCTTGAGCTGCTCCTTCTCCACACAACTGATGTTTTCAAACCTTGGTGTTTGGCAAAATCGTCCTTGAGGGGGAAAGTTAGCGCACACAAACCATCTTCTGGGTGGTTTGTTGGGATCCCATCTTGCTTTCCCCAGGGAATATCCAACGCGTTGGGGGGTTCTCAACATATGGGAGATGTTTTGTAGTAACGGGGCTATCTCTGTTTACGAGCTGAGTGGAATGGTGATATGTCATCCTGTGTTTCTCCTAGTTTGAGAATGTGCCCCATCCTGGGTGGTATTAATGGGGCGGCGATAGTTCTCGTCACATCCCGAGCCCTGCGAATGCAGACCTGGCGTTTTACCAAACCGAACTCAAACCTACCGCTCTCGTAAAACATCCTACGGAAAAGAGAAGGAGGAATTCATAAGAAATAATCCTATTAATTAATGCCCAAATCCTGGTCCCTGTGCAGAGCCTGCAGAAACGCTGTGCGTGTGAGGGAGCGGAGGCAGCGAAAGGAAGGGAACCCAACCCTCCTTCTCAGCTGGAGCAGCATTCCCACTTCCCAGGCTGATGGCTCCGCTCTGCCCGGCATATTCCCAGCAGCTCCTGTCAAATGCCACCTAACGCAGAGCTTTGTGGCCAGCCCCATGTTGTCCTTGCAGGAATGTGGCCAGGAGCACACAAGAAATCATGATGAGGAAATAGTGTTTTCTCTTCCCAAGGCAATGATGAACATGTTTTGAGTGTCCTCTCAGAGAGAGGGAGCTACAGCCTGTACTTCCCCACTCTCATATTCTCATTTTTCATTAAGAACAGTGCTGAATTAACAATAGCACTAAGCAGAACGTCCAAGGACATTGTGTGTGGCTTTTAAGAGCAAAAAAATATTTTCTAACTGACAAATATCTGTCAGGAGTAGTCAGCTAGCCCTAATCCTGCCTTAAGGCAGGGGATGGATGAGGTGGCCTCATGAAATCCCTCAGTCCCTACATCCTGGGATCCTCTGGCTTTGAGCATTGAGAACTTTCCACTACAAACAGAAGGAGCTACTATAAAGATGAGCTTCTGGTTATTGTTTTGATGACCCTTGAGACTGCTACCATCTTGGAATTATGTCTTCTTGGATATATTTCAACAGATGATCCATATGCATTGAGTCAGGAACCACAAAATGCTTGTATTCCTGAGATGCTCTTTGATTACCAGAGGACGTTGAATTTGCCTGGGGTTGGAAAGATTCTGGCTTTGCAGTACCCGATTGGACTCCTGGGGACAACAGATTCAGGAGAAATGCCTTAAACTAGCTAGGACTCACTCTACAACTTCTCCTCAAAGCCTTAACAGTGGGCAAGGCTTTCTAAGTGGAAAGTCCTCTTCTTTGGAAATTATGTTGCCTGGTGACTCATCAAAACTCATCTCTGACCCCAGGTACAAGGTGCCTCAATTTAGTCTTGTTTCCAAAAACAATGCTGACCTGTGCCTTCTCCCTCCAAGACCTGCGGTTTTAAAATCTGTGGTCCAACCACAAGATACTCGGTTCTTAAAAGTTTTGTGGAATTTGCCAGTTAGGAATGTCTGTGCTGAACATGTGGGGAACACAAAAGGGAGCTCAGCATTAAAGGTACGTGGGGAAGGGACTGGGGACTTGGACACCAAAGCATTGGAATCCCAGCTTCATTAGTTCCCAGGCTGGGGGAAGAGCTTCTTTTAAAGGTTTTCTGTTAATTGCAGTGCATTTCCACATCTCCTAATTTGTTTGCAGCTGGACTTAGCTCAGAGGATGATCTTTAACCGTTGTGAACCATTCCCAGGCAAGGAAAAGTGTGCTCTTTAGATCCCCAGCTCTGCAATGCTGTCCTGTTGAGGATGTTTGTAAGTGTAGCAATGAGCGATGTTAGTAATAAATAAATTGCCCAGAGAATTTACGGTCAGAGTGGCTATAGAAAGGGAGAAATTTAGCTTCCCTGTGCGTAAATGTAAACACACTGCCCCTGCATGGACATGCATACAGGGAACAGTACTTGCCCACAGCATAAAAAGCAGCAAACACAGGTAGTGGCAGGTGATATTTTGGCTTCTGGGCACATATTTAGGAGGGCTGCACTACGCATTCATAGGAGCCATCTTTCTTTTTGTACTCCATTTTCTGTTCTTCGTATTAATCCACAGATTCCTGCCTTTGCCAAACCAGGAATCTGAGGCAGATCCCTGGAGAATTGATTGAGCCTTGGATCCTCGAGCAAATTCAAGCTGTGGGATGCCACAAGGGCAGTGTTATTCTCACCGAGTTTTGTTGCAGGATGCCTTCTAACCCTGCTTAAGCAGCTCCGTTTTTAAGTGATGCAGCTACTGGTGTTAAGATATTCTGAACCATCATTAGCTCTATTTACTGAGCCTTTAGATGTGTGAATCACTGCAAACATCTGGAATGAACAGGTGGAATTCAACCGCACTTACTGTACATTTTTGTTTTAATGGTGTTTGGCTTCTCTTTTAATTGAACACCAATCCTTCCTGGAGACCCAAATGTTGCTTCAGGCATATATGAATTTAATTTAATTGGCAATGAGTTAAAAATTATTATTTCAGAGGAATTTTTGATGTTAACTAATGAGGCATTATATTCCATACATATTCCTGCCATTTCAGCCTGCTTCCCTGAGGAAGCACAGCCTATGCCGCTGCATTGTCCGCCTGGCAGATTGCCCTAGAAACTTTTGACCTTATAGAATCATCTAGGTTGGAAGAGACCCTTAAGATCATCGAGTCCAGCCGCTAATCTAACACTGCCAAGTCCACCACTAAACCATGTGCCTCAGCACCACGTCTACCCGGCTTTTAAATGTGTCCAGGGATGGTGATTCTACTGCTTCCCTGGGCAGCCTGTTCCAATGCTTGATGACCCTCTTGGTGAAGAAATTGTTCCTCCTATCCAACCTAAACCTCCCCTGGTGCAGCCTGAGGCCATTTCCTCTTGTCCTATGGCCTGTTACTTGAGAGAAGAGACCTACCCCCATCTCACTACACCCTCCTCAGAGCAAGAAGGTCTCCCCTCAGCCTCCTTTTCTCCAGGCTGAACAACCCCAGTTCCCTCAGCTGCTCCTCATGAGACTTGTGCTCCAGACCCCTCACCAGCTTTGCTGCCCCTCGCTGAACACGCTCCAGTATCCTTGTTGGTGAGCAGCCTGGGGTAGGGGTGTGGTGGAGCATGGGGGAAATGGGGTGGTGGGAGATGCATAACTACTTGCAGGGTGCCTGCCACTGAGCTGGGGTGCAACCCCAAGCACCTTGTGTTGGTGCCTAGCATGCAAGGTCAGCCCTGTCTGGTCAGAAAACCAGGCTCTGGACTTAGAGGTTCCACCCTCGTGGCTAAAACCAGCAGAACTGACGCAATCCTATTCCACAATAGAGTTTTCTGGTCTGAGGGCAACTCTGCTTTTGGAGCTCTTTCACCTGGTATAAACTGTTGACCCTTTGGGAGGGACTTGAGCCTGATGTTTCATTTGAGATGAGAACCCTGGTCTTGTGCCTGTTGGACCCCAGTTTGTTCTTCGCTTGACTTAATCTTGGTGAGGAAAAAGACTCTCTTCTTGCTGCATGCTGGAGCAGGCACGTCCAAGCTGTCATCTCTTTCATCACCATCCCGTAGCTGGAGCATAGCACATCTGGACCCTACCACATTCAGGCAAGTCAGCAATGAGGAAAAAACCATTTTTTTTAACTTAAATAGGAAGAGAGCGGCAACTCTCAGTCTCCTTGAGGTGAATTATTCGGGCTGCCTCCTGCCTTTTGAGACTTCTTCTTCAAGCACCTACAGCAACGCTGCAGGAGCGGGTGTTGTCTTAGTTACACCACTCACCTTTGCTGATTTTTGGATCCGTGCCAGCCTTCAAAATACCATCTCAGCTTCATTCATTTTTACCACTTGTAATTGCCTTATTTTTTATCGTAACCAGCAAAACACCTGAAATGGAGAAAATCGTCACAGTGTCCACACACATGCAATGGCTATTCCCCTCCACTGCCTCTTCCCCTCTGTAGTGGCAACGTTGGGCTGCTCAGCACTATCCGATAAATGTGTACAATGGCCAAAATCTATTTTTGAAGGAAGACTTTGGAGGGGAAGGAGAAAGAGGAGGAACGCAGCCATTACACCAGTGTTTTGTAACATCCTTCCTGCAAAATCACTGTTAAATATCTAGCACAGCCTGGATGTCATCCATGGTCTTGGGGAATCCTTTTCCCCTTTTTGCAAAGTGTGCCTGTCAATACCAACCCCCTCTGAGGTGCTGCGACACCCGATTAATTCATCTTTGTAAGTTACCTACCAATTTTTGGGAGATGCAAAATATTAATTGCTGATGTGGTAACAAGAAGTCCAGATGCAAGGGGAAAAGCACGGATCTCTGCACCTGTTTGCTTAGTTGAATTTCCACTGTTCAATGAAAATCACCCATATGTGCTGGAGAAAGTACAAGTTTTCTCTCCACAGATAACTCACTCCAGTCATTTTTTGAGATTTAGAGGAAACAATTATTTCCTATGAATATTTCTTATTCTTATAATTGATTATTTTTTTAAATTAAATTCCCCAGTTTGCTATTATCTAAGCTGTGAGTTTATTTATTTCATGATGGTAGACATGAAATAAATGAATCCATCCCTAAAATGGATTCCAACATTACTTCTCTTTTTCTACCCTGCGTACGTAGTTCAGTTACTATTTCTTGCCTCAAGGTAACACCAGCCCCAGTTCACAGTTCAAGTTTGCTCCTCACTTCTCCCAAAGGATTGAACTGTAGCGCCTCACATCGTGGTACCAGAATAACCCATTGGTGGTCTTCAGAGATGGGTCCTGCTCAGTTTCTCTTTGACCGCTCCAGCCTCAAGCATCTCTCACGCCCAGTGAATATTGAATTATTTATATAAAATAAATGGCAATTCTAGGCAGGGTGGGGAGAGCTCTACCTCCAAGGCAGTATTTTCATATTCGGCATGTTCAGCTTCTTGGGGAGACCCAGGTTTGTGTCTTTCCGCTGCCTGAATCAGTCTGGGTATTTGAGCCTGACCCTTCCTTAGCTGTAACCATAAGGGATGCCTGTCTCATAAGCAACTTCTGAAGGTCTTGGATTCCCTCCAGAACAAAACAGAAAAAACATTACATTCACCAAGGCATTAAAAAAAAAATTAAAAATGTGAAAGAAAGGTCTGGAGCCTGACCTCACTGTGCTGAATATTGTACAAACACGGAGCAAGAATCATAGCAAGAAAGAGAATAAAGTCCCAGTGTCAAAAAGTTTGAGATCTAAAAAATTTCTCTAAACAGAAAGTGCTTCTTTGGCAGCCAGGCTGACCCGAATGGGCTGGGGCCATGCTGTGGGTCCCGCCTTTCCCGCGCCACATTCCCACTGGGGCCCCGCCAGCATCCACACCTGCTCCCACACGCATCCGTGCTTCCCAAGCAACCTGGCTGGGGTGGTATTTTTGTGTTTGCACAAAAAAGGTGAGCAATTACCAGGTCACACCTCCCCACACAACTTCTCATGCCTCTAGAGTTTCTAAAACTCCGAGTATCAGGTTCCCGAAACCACTGCTGCCCAGGAGGGAGGCGTTGCACAGGCTGCAGGGGTTTTGCTCCCGAGTTGGTGGAGGTGGGCAGTTCTACACTATGAGCTACTTTTGGGCTATCATGTTATTCACGCTCCTTTTTCCACCATCTTACTTAGCTTTTCAAGAATATTTCTCTTTTAAAGAATAACTTTGGTTTTAGTGGCTTGAACTGTGGTGCTTTTTGCCTGCTTTTCCAGTGTAATGTCAGGGCTTTCTTCTTTTCCTTTCCTTTCCTTTCCTTTCCTTTCCTTTCCTTTCCTTTCCTTTCCTTTCCTTTCCTTTCCTTTCCTTTCCTTTCCTTTCCTTTCCTTTCCTTTCCTTCTTTCCTTTCTTTCTTTTCTTTCTTTCTCTTTTCCTTCCTTCCTTCCCTCCCTCCCTCCCTTCTTTCATTCAGTTATTTTTACCCATGTTTTAATGCAAACAGGCCTCTTCCTAGAAATAACAATTGGCATCTGGTTTTCCACCCCTCTGAACCCAGCAGCGTTGCTGCTCCAAGACTCAGCTGGTTGGAAACATATAGACAGCAGACATTTACATTCAGCTCATCTAACGTCATCTGGGACTTAAACCCACAACATTGGTGATGCATAGAGATAGATATTTAGTCACATCAAAGCTATTTGCTAATTGCAGACACTTCATTCTTGTTTAATGTTTCATGTGCAAGATTAGTTGGTTGATTTAATTGGTTGAGCAAAACTTATGTTTTAAGGCAAAACATTAGTTAAGACATAATGTATTCCCTGTTGGAAAATTCCCATAAAACAGAATACATCAGAAGTCAGTTTGTGCTTTGTAATTCTGTATTCCTTTCTGTAGTCAGTCTGCCTACAGAACCGAATAGAAAACTACACTTTCCTATTGGGAAGTCTACTGTTTAATAGCAATCCAGCCAGGTATTAAATCCTGTAGGATTGTTATAGATGCAAAAGCATAGGGAAGGGTTGTAATTGTCTTCTACAGTCTGTTTTACTTGGGTTTGTAATATATGAAGGGGTTTATAATAGAAACAGATGCAGAAAAGGAATAAAAAGGGATGTCAGGGTGAAATACACATAGCTCTTACCCATATATGTCCAGAACTGCATATCTACATTAATATATTGAGTTTATATACAAATCTATCTGTTCATATGTGTGTCTGTGTGACATACATATAGTGTAAACATTTACACTAGGTGTGTATATCCTATATTTATGTTTTACATACAGCCTAAAACCTGCTAGTGCAATACATACTGCACAGGAGGTTAATTCAGGCACCACTCAGTATTGCACCAGAAAATACCCCAAATCTTTGCCAAGCTTTCTGGCAGCAGCAGAGCAGCGCTGCCCAACGTACCTTCAGGGAGGAGCTGAATTTCAGATCCTGGTCTCATGTGAGAGGGTACGAGCAATTTGACCCAACACACGAGTCAACCATGAGCACTAAAACCCACAGTTTAACTGCCCTAAAATGTTTGGGAATCTCCATTACGAATATTTTCCTGAAAAGCTGCAAGAGGTTTTAAGCTCGGTTTGCTGCTAAAGGAACATTTCTGAAGCCCAAGCCTTCTGTATGTTTGCATGTCTATATATGAATATTAAAATATTGAGTACATGGACCACCAAAAGTTTGTTTAGCTTCAAGTTAGAGATTTGTTTTGCTTAGAATTTAGTCTCTTGATACTTGGCTGATCTCTTTGTACTGGCTTTTATCTTAATTGCTTTTTAAACTACAATTATGGTGCCACATCCACATGGCTGCAACACCACTGTAGTTTGTGGTGCGTGTTTCTATTATAACTTCTATTTTTTAAGTTGTTTTTTATTAAATTCAGACGTAAAATTTACATACTGCAGCCATGAAACTTAGCAAACAAAGTCTAAGTCGGGGAGAAAATCCTTTTTTACGATATTTAAAAAAATAAAATAGTTAGCTGAATATTAAATTAGAGGCAAAAAAGAATTAAATTAGTTCTCTCCGATGCTGCAGTTATAAAAGAGGAAAAATGCTCCAGTTAAATATCCAGCTGAAATTTTGCATGCCATTACCCCACAGATAGAGACTCACATGTACGAGCATTTTAATGTGTATATGCCAAAGCCATATTGACACTGCAGACTATCATTACTCCTTAAGGAAATGTCATGGGCTTTCCTTTCTTATTTGAATGAGCTGTGAATTTATACTTCTTTCTGCCAGTCACTTTTAATAAGGTATCGCTCAGTTATTCGCATTTAAACCCTTCTCTAAATACCTATTTGAAGACTAAACCACATCCATCCATTAGGCCAGTAACAGCCCAGCTTTTGAGAAGTCCACACAGGGCTGGTAGCATCGTGTGCGACCAGCTCTGATCCTCCTCCCCACGGAAATGGTGTGCTCCTGCCACAGTTTTATTGGAAAAGGGGGATCTGATGGGCTTGTGTCATCTTAGGGGCCAGATGAGTTTTGAGCAAACAAAAGCTGTTCTTATTTTTGCTCTTCTCGTGGCACTAACTTAAGGTCATTCTACAAGATCCAAAGGTTTCAGATGAGCTCCCTGGTAGAGCATTTTTTTTGCTCGTAAAAAAGGGGATGACAATAAATATTGCAGCGTGCAGAAGTGAATGGGATAAGTCTTGTCATGCACAATCTGTTCAGAGTGAGATGAGAACAAATATATCACCGCTTTGTTTTCCTTCCATCAGAAAATGACTCCGAGCAGCTATTTACTCCCCCAGCCCATATTTTCTGTTCCTTTTCTGTGTAAATAACGCGACTTTCTGGAAAGGGAAAAGGTGCCTTTCCTGGAAACGCGGGTCTCGGCGGAATGAAAAACTCCCCTCCCGCCCCCCCCTGGCTGGAGACACTTTCCCCAACTCGTCCAGCTGCCGACGGCGCAGATGACGAAGACCTGAAACCTTCACAACAACCTATTTCTTCACCACCGCTCTGGCTCCGTAACGCTCCCGGCCACTTCCAGCCCCGCGATATTTCTCCCCCACCACCTCCTTTGTGCTCCATTCAAGGTTTTTTTCTGAAGTGAGACAATCTTTCCCATTTTTTTGTCTTCCGTCTGCATCAAAGTTAGGACTTTGTTAGGGATTCTTGCTATCGGCATCTGTTACCTCTTTTTCTCAGGGGCTAAGGAGGAGGCTGCTGTATGGCTGAAAAAGGCTCTCATTCAGCCTGCAATTGCTTCTCTTTGCTTTCCTGTCACACTGTCAACCTCAATCAGAAGGCAATGAAAGTGATACAGAAGCAAAGCTTTGCTGCCTCCTCCTAGAACAAAGAGCGTCCCATGGCCTAGTACAGATTTCACATCCAATTTAACTCTTTGGAAAAGGATTTCAGGAAATACATAGTCAAGAGTTGAAAAAATGGAGTTGGGTCTACTATAAAGGCTAAAAGTATTATCCTGGCTTAGATAAGCTACAAAGATAGGTTGATACTATTTTCTAGCATAAACCACATTAGCTGGCATTACACATTGAGCTTTCTTTACTCGTTAAGTTGCAAGGAGATTTGAGAGGAATTTAGCAGCTACATAAAATGACTCTTTCATGATTCTAGCTTTAACAGTCATTTTAGTTGTACAAGGTGCATGAATAGCAAGGACCTAAATCATGTTGTTTAACAAATCTGGTATTAGAGGGTTAGTCTCAGTTTACTTATTAAGAATTTAGTTGAGTAAAGGATTTTAGGACTCAGTTCTTTGTGTGGATGACAATGAAACAGGCCAGTACTTGTATTTTTGGGAACCTAAATCAGCTACACGTGTTTGAACTATGCTTTTGGGCCTCTAATTGCTCTTTTGCATGGAGAATATTTTTCTGTTTGGATTCACACTAAAAATAAGACTCACTGGGCAGGCTGTAGAGTAATAAGGTGTTTCACTGCGTTATCTCAAGGCAATATTTCTCGAATTTGCAATAAGCTTCAGGTCCATCTACTCCCCTTTGCCTGCAGACACAGAGCCTCACGCACAATGATAAACTTTTTTTTACACTGGTCCCACCAGGGGGGAAAAAAAAAAAAAGAAAAAAAAGAAAAAATGTTATTTGAATGCATTTTTTTATCATTAAAACCAGTCTTTCTTTATAGAAGCAAGGTCCACTCTAAGCACTGTTGTTACCACTTTTTCCAAGGCTGTTCTTTCTAACAGACAACCTTGATCAGCGTGTCTTAGCATAATAACGCAGCTGCTAATAACACACTCCAGAGCAACTTTTAATGAACTCAGACTGGGGGGGAAAAAAACCCCCAACTTTCCTAGCTAATGAAATATTTCTGCTGCAAAAAAGGCAGGAAGGGGAAGCTGCCTTTTTATATTTCTATATAAAAATGGCTCAGCGTGTTCTCTGCTTCTGGAGCTCTGCAATAAGTGAAAAGTTTAAGGAATGCTGACATCTCCTCTCTGAATAACCGAGAGAGGTTTCATACGTTATGATACTGGTGGAAATGCCTCT
>VZSF01005387.1:539044-563932 GCA_013398295.1 Chionis minor
TCTTTCCTGCGAATAAAACCAAAATTTTGTTTTCTATTTGAGTTGCTTGATGCAGAAGAGAAAATGAAGATTCGGTACCAAAGGATTTGGTTTTCTCAACAACTTATGATATATTGCGCATCGTAATTGATTTTAACCCCAGTGCTGACAGTCCTGCTTGCCTTCATGACAGAGGCAGGAGATCATAGGAGGAAGCTCTGCCACACTGGGTAGCTACTCTCATTTTCTCCAAAAGGCTAAGAAAGCTTGAATGGGCAGAAAAATAGTCAAGTGGTTTCAATATTCTTTCATAGCATCTCCATGTCCAGCATATTTGCAGTAAAGAAAATATACTTAGGATATGTCTCCCTCTAATAACGTATGTCCTGCCTTTACAGGTTGGAAACTAAAATTCTGCCTGTCCTATGCAACATTCCCATTTTCATGCAGGCACAACCCCACCTGTGATGCGAAATAAAAGGTTTTCAGCTCTTGGTTGATTAAATACTGTTGCATAGCTGCTGTGTGGAAGTTGGGCGCCATTTGAAGTAGTTGGGTTTGGTGGGGGTTTTTTTGCGCTGTGCTAGATGCATAAAATGTATGTTTTTTTAATCTATAGCTCAAGTAGTCAACTGCTTGAAAAAAATGTCACTGACAGTTGTGGGGTTTATGCAAGTGCCAGCATTAAATAGCATTATTTAAATTTGCTTCTAAATACTTGTTTGATAAGTAGGGATATGTATGATTTATTCATATCACAATTTACTGAAGCATGTTAGCTGGGGGTTTTTTTCTAATTTATACCCTACTGTCACTCTGTTTTTATATACGTTAGTTGAAAAAGATTTGCCCAATGTAAATAAGAACAATTACAGAATTACAGAGCAGGATTACTTCTGAAGGGAAAAAAAAAATAACCATGGCTTGTATTCTTGGTGGCTATTCTATTTGACTTCATCATTAAGGAAAGTATTCAGAGCGTCTAAGGGGTGAAGAGTGGAGGAGTGTGTTTTCTTTTCGATATGATAGCTGCATTCAAGTTATTCTTCGCTTTACAATAGATTTTACCTAGCTTTATCTTCATAGGAAGCCGCTTTCAGTTGAAAAGCAGAAGTGAATAGGAGTGTCATGACATAGGATTAACAGTACAACCGGATAGTAAATCAAATGTTTGAGATGAAAAAATGTAGAATGTGACATGCATCAGGAGAATGAACCGGCAGCATTTCGCCGAGACGAATGAACAGATAATGTATAATTATCTGCAGAGGTTCTTGAGACCTGGACTTTAATTCAACTTCCAGAAACACACAGCCCATTTTAACCAGTCAATCTCTGTAATGAATCTAATCACAATGTAAAACATTCCCAGGAGCTGCGGGCCTTACGGAGTGCTAATTAGAGATGAAACCACCCTAAGCCTTAAGAAAAATAAAAGAAGACATAAAGAAGGAAAGGCACAGTGTTTTAGCTGGACCTGCAATTCCGTTCCAGAGCAATGCAAATAAAAAAAGAGGTCCAACAAGTGCTAAAATTAAAGAATGAGCAAAATTAAGATTTAAAGTCTTGTATATGTTAATATTTGACAAATGCTTAATAGCCTTAGAGTAACTGGGAAAGGTGACCTCTTGCTCTGATCAGCAATATCTACCAGAAAACGCATATTGCCATCAGATTCTCCTCCACTACTGTTGCAGCAATGAACCTACACCAGAGAGAAAGGGTTTTGATCCTGCTATATGCCTTAAATGCATTTGCAACTCCCTACTTCTGGTTTAAATTCACTGTAGAGCGCAACTTGCAATACTTTTAACAGGCTCTAATCTCTCTGGTTTCAGTTTGAGACCAAGAGGCATTTCGTATCATCGGCAGTGGATTTATATTGTATGCTTAGAAAACAGAACTGGATTTCCAGGGGGTTTAATTTATCAATATCTAGTCTTTACGGGAAACATTAGTTTGCATAGGAAAAGGGGTTAAAAGAAGGTTTAAATTATGTCTCTAATATTTCCTGAAAACTTTGTACAAAAATATTCTATGCCACAAAAGCCCATTAAATATTCAAACTTTAATATACATTCCTCAGTAACAAATGTACAGTTAGATAACACATAAAGAATTATGAATGACTAATTATATTTTGCATATTTACAGCAAAGACAATTAGCAAATAGCTTTTATATGCAAAATAAATGAAAAAGTAATTAAGATGCACTAACTAGAGCAGCAATATCAAGTCTGTTGTCTTGTGATTCATTCCTAACAAACATAATAATTATGCATTCATTGTCATGTAATTAAAACAGCTCTGTCCTTTAGAAAACTGGTTATTTACTGTATAATAACCTGAAGAGTGGCAGAAGTTCCTCATAATGGTGAGAAGGATAATTAAATATTTCTTCCTGGTGTCTGCTCACTCAGTTGAGTTTATTATCTTAAACTTGTGCAAGAAAACATTTCCTCTGCAGTTCCAGAAGCTCACCTCCTCACCGCTGGGAAAGTTATGCCTTTGCCATGCCCCGCTCCCAAGCCAGCTACCCAAAACTTCCCCGAGAGCCACCAGAATGGGTACGGCATTAAAACCCATCCCAGGCTGAGAAAGCTCAGGGGTCCAGCCTAGGGAGGATGGGGACACCCTGCTTAGAGCCTGGGGGGTCCCTTGTCCTCCATCCTATGACCGTGGTTGATCTTCTTCAGGCTCATGGCCAGAGACAGACATGTGTTTCGTTCTGTGCATGGAGAACATCCCCTGACACGAGTGCATGGGCAGACCCACATCCTTGTAGGACCAGGGACTTATTCATCCCACATCTCAGCCCCCCGGCTGCAACACAGGCACCGCCGCACCTCTGCTGTCCGTCTTTCCCTTATTCCCTTCATTTCCCAGCTCTCATTATATCTCAATAAAACATAATAAATTGTCCAGTCCCAACTGGAACCCTTAATCACTACCGAACAGAACAGTAATATCCAGTACCATAAGCCGTCTTTCTAATACCAATATCATCAACCACTTTTTTTTTTTTCGTCTCGAAATTCTGTTTTCCTATAAACCTCCACTGCAGAACCCGCCGAGCTGCAGTGGAGGAAAACAATGTAATTGCTTGGCTGCGTGTACGGCTGGCCTGGATCAGTAATCGGATTTGGAGGGACTCAGTAGGTAAGGAGCAGGGCAGAGGGAGCCAGGTTCACCTACACAAGCTGGGACAGACAGACTTAGCGCCTGCTGCCGGACGGACCTCGTCCTCCTCTCCGAGCCCTTGACATCAGTTCTCTCTTCTGCCCCAGCCACTCACCTTCCCGCAAAGGGAAGGGATAACCATGCCTTTTAATCTTTCTCTACAAAACAGTCTTTCCTCTCATTATTTGGGAAAACTAGGCATAGTTGGGAGAATGTCCAGGCGTGGAGACGTCTGTGCAAGGGGGCATGGTAGGACCAGAGAAGTCCCCACGGGCAGAGGAGGACTCAGGACCAGCCTTCTAGAACCCTGTGCAGAGGGATCTTGGGCGGTTTTTATCACTTTCAGTCCCCATCACCTCAGGTAGGAGTATTTGGGGTATCCTAATATCCGCCCTGAAGGGACGGGTCAGCCAGACCCTGCTGCAATACGTGCAGAAGGGGAGAAGTAAGTGGACGGCAGCGCCCGGACACGCTGGCAGCGGCACTGTGCTTTTCACGCAGTGCCCTCTGGAAGGCAGGGGGGTTTTTTGCACAGATTTCTTAATACTCCGGGGAAAAAAGAAAAAAAAAAAAAAATATTAGAGTTTCTTCAGGCTTTGTCACGCAATTCATTTACTCAGACTTTCTCATCTGCTCGTTTCCGTGTCCGGAACGCGGGGGGACTTCACCTGACTGACATGGAGGGACCCCCCGGGCTACTCCCCTGCAAGCGTGATACATTTCTTTAAGAGAATTATTCATCTTATGAACCTCGAGTCCCAAAGGGTCCCCATCCCACCCCATTTCGAATTCAGCACAGAGCGTTTAGAACAGAAAAAGGGGACAGGTCGTATTTTCTATTAAATCCTACAGAGCAGGTCTTTGCTGCTGCAGAGTTTTCAGTGTCTTTGGGCTGTGCTTACACTCCTTACGGCTGACCTGTTGCTTAGGTGGATTTCTCAACAGCTCCGTCTTTCTCTGTTACCTGCTTCGAACTGATCTTAAGAATGATTTGTACTTCTGCTGAGCAAAGAGGGTTTACTCTCTTCTTGCCTCTGCTTGCGTCGGGTAAGGATGGACGGGAAATACATGTGAGTACAAGTAATTCATCCGTGATCCCTTTGAGATCCTGACCCATTTTCGTGGTCCTGCAAACCATCTCCACCGCATATGGAGGAATGGGGAGCGTTGGTCATCCTTCAGGGAGCATCAACCATCCCGTGGGGACCCTGAGCTCTCTAGAGCCTGCCAGGTGTCAGGATATAGCGGTTCTGTGCCCAGCTCTGCACGGAGCTGTCAGGATGACAGACTTAACCTCCCTCTGTCCCTGTTTACCCAAAGTAAGAAGATTGTAAGGCTTAGTTAATGTTTGTAAGTGCCTCAGGGTTCTTATATGATAGTCTCTATGTACATGCAAGTGTATTATAATACACGCCGTAAGAAGAATTAATAAACCATAATGTATTAATTTGAAGGTAGCAGACACTCGTGCACGATAGCCTTTCTAGCTGCTTCTTAACAGGCACACAGAAAATGGCATTTAAGTTGAAATCAGGTTAAAGAAAAAGAATGCAGTCAATCACTACTGGATACTGGCTCAGTAAATATCAACTATACAAAATGAGTCACCAATAAGAACTATGATAAAAGCAGGTGTTAGGGAAAGGAGAAACTTGGAGAGAGAGATGTGGCACATGCATTCGCTTCCAAAATTATACCGCTCTTTTTGGACACCTGGCTTTTATTCCGGGCACTTCTATTTTCTTCACGCCCTTTCAAAATATTGGGGACCCCAGCGGTAGCTGGGCACAAAACCAGACAGATGGTCCCGTTGCCTCAAAACTTTGATGGCAGACAATGTGAGCCCCCAGGAAAGAACCAGGAGGTCCTCTGTGACCTTATCTGAAATCAGGGTTAGGATCAAAAGCCCCTCCCTTCACTGCAGTCCCAAACATAGAGGCATCCATGTGTTTTAAGTACCAGGAGAAAGTAAAGACAAGGTGGCAATGTCACCGTAGCTGCTCCTAGACCTGTTCAATGAGGGATGGCACTGACGTAACACTGGCTTCAAGAAGCACTGATGGACCAGGATTTGCCTGTGGCCCCGATTCAGGAAGGCGGTGGTGTACAAGCAGAGCTTCAAGTGCTGGAGGATCCCGTGGAGAGCACTGGGACCTGGCTGGTGCTTACTGAGGCATGTGCGTCTGCTTAAAGACATTCTCAAATGGGAGTCAAGAGGCCAAGCCATCAATAAGACACGAGTGCTCACATTTAATGTGTTTTGCACATGCAATCCAAACCCGCCACCAAGCTCTCCTGACATTAAAACGCCACCTCCGCTTTGGCAATGAGCTGTTGCACCTGAGGCGAAGAGGGTGCAGCAAGGCCAGCTCTGTATTTCAGCTTTGTCTTTAATCTTAGCTGGAAAGCTGGTTTCTTTCACCTTTCCAAGGTGCTGCTACCCCCACATTTCTCCTTCTGCTGGAGAAGTCACCCCCAGCCACGTCTCCCTGGGCACAAACTCAGCACGGCAATGGGCTGGCCCCTGGGCTTCACCTACAGTATACCTATATATATACACCTATCTCCCTACTTATGGGTAGGGATAAGAAGCATTTGGTAAAAAAATCAAACGAGCTCTTTCTCTCTCTCCGCGTAAAAGAGAGTAAATAAAATTCCAGCAGCTACAAGCTGGCGACATTATACTGTCATAATCCAGAAATGAACATTGATTCTGAAGAAGTCGCTTCTTCAAACTTTAACGCAACAATTAAGTATTCCATTGTCATGGCTCAATTAAATGGTATGGCCTGAGAAAATTGGGGATTGTAAAGTGAGGATGGAATGTGCTTTGATCCTCTTTCCAGGGTTATTGTTTCATTAATAAATGAACATGTCATTTGTCTCACCAGAGGGAGCTCCTGCCCTCCAGGCTTTTTCCCTTTTTTGTTCAGGTTTTATAAAGATGAATTTCCAGTGCTCTGAAATACCATGGATTAGCAGTTAAGCCTGACAGCACTTCGGGGAGTAGTGGGCTTAAAGTGCCTCACACAGGTCTCCAAAGCACTTGTTTACTAATAGAGGAAATCAGCGACCGTCTGCAGCTGCTGATATCGCATTACCATTTGGAAAGACAGTAGCTGAGATAACAAATCACACAGTTTTAATAATTACTCCTGCATTCCAGTTTTTTGTTTCCTGCGTAACTGCAAAGGCTGGATTTCTTCCAAATAAACAGATAAAAACAGTATGGAACTTTTATCTTTTAATGATAATGACAACACATCATGTTTCACTAAAAGTTTCCTGCTGAATTTTTTTCTGATTTCTAGAGTTTCAATAAAATGTAATTATACTTTATAATTCCACTCTTTTAATCTTCACTTCAAAAACTATTCACAGTTAGCAAGTTTGCTCGGCACGGAGAGGGGGTGAGGAGCAGCGGCGGACTTCCCCCACATCGGGCTGTTCATAAATTCTGTCTGGGGGTAAACCTGTCATTGAAACGGCACAAACTGAGCTGCTTTGCATTCAAATTAATACCTAGTTTAATTTGAATATAAAATAGCTCCATTTATGAGGTTATTAAGAAAAAGTAACAAAACCGTTTGGCAATGAATGGATGTTTAAGATAGGATACACTCGCAATCTATTTCTTTTCCGGTCTTGGGGTTTTTTTTTCTTCTTTTTTAATCCTTTGGATACTTTGGTATCAGGATGTTTTCATATCGATAGATGAGGCATTAAAACAAAACAATACCTATCAAATCCGAATGGTTAATATAGGCTCTGGGAGTCAAAAAGTTCCCGTTATCCCAGTACTGAATTAGACTTCACAGGTTTTGTTCGACTACGTCTTCCCATCTTGTCCTTTCCTATACTCAGAGAAACGCCAACCATGTCATTAACAACTTTTCCTGCTAAATAATTTCATGGACTCATTTAGGAGAGCAGAGAAGAGGAGGAAGAGAGGAATACCGCAATTATACCTTCCTCTTCCAGCTCAAAATGTCCAGACTTAAAGGTAAGGTAAACTTTTCTCACAGCTTTTAGTTTGCTTACCATCAGCCCATGTTCCACTGGGTGATTAAAGAAAGCTTTTTTAAAGCATTACTTCAGAATGATCTTAATTGGTGCAAGGTTGAGCCCTTTCTAGGAGGGGAGGGAAAAGGTTGAATAGCCTTTTCAAGTCACATGAAAGTTTCTAGGATGAATGTACGATAATTAGATTAATAAGTAGCTTAATTTATCACAGCTAAGGATTTCAACAGCCACACATTAGAGCAAGAAAAAAAAGATTAGTGTGATTCCAGTTTGTAAAAAATTGTACTGAAACTTGATTAACCTTAAATACAAAGTGCCTTTCTTTCTGTGTGTAAATTCAGTAGTTAAGGGGGGAAAAAAACACTAAAATAATCAGAAAAGTCCTGTTCCGTTCCTTTGTGTTCGCTAGCTAATGAGAGATATTGGGGTCGTACAAAACAACTTTTCCCTGCGAGGTTATTCTTCCTCAAACATGGATTTAAATGAAATCTGCAATCCCTACCACTGTTGCGGACCCCGAAGATCTGTGTGAGGCGTGAGATGACGTGTGCAGGGGTTAAAAATATCTCAGGCATCAGCCATTTGCATTTTAAAATATTAGAAAATGAAAATAGGGGAAATACATCTTCTAGCATAATGCGAAGTTATAGTCACCTTAGTGCTGGCAATGAGAAAGGAGTGCAGAGGAGCCTGCATGCCAGGCATGGAAAACAACTGCAGCCAAAGCTAACGAGGAGCATGCAATTAGGGGTGAAAATTAGCCATGCAACGTTCGCTCACACCGAGCACGACGTCTACGCCGCAGCATCATTTCGACAGCGTTGCTGCTATCGGCCTAAAATCAAACGCGGCCAGCGCAGGAGGCGAGCGGCCACTCGGTGCAAAAAACCTCGCTCACAGATGGGAGATTCGTGTAAAATATTGCCAGACCATCCAGCTTTCCCCTCTCCACCGTCTCTGCTTCCTTACAGGACAATCCCTTAATAGAGAGTGAAATCTGCTGCGCTTTTTGATGTTGCCATCCACCGCCGAGGTTGATTTCGGTGGTGTCATTATTTATCAGCGCCAACGTCAGCTTTCATTAATCTAACTCCTTAACACTTGCATCACGGCGAACAAAAATTCCCAGAGCTTTTTAGTAAGGCGGCTGGCACCGGGGCTAGCAAAGCCCGCGGAAGGGTCCGGAGGATGGTGGTACGGTCCCTGTCAACGCTCAACGGCCATCATCATTTTGAGGAGGCCTAATGCAAACTCAGCGGTAGTAAGATGCGAGATGTTTGAGACTCCCCTTCCTGAATTCCTCTCTGAAAGCAGATAATACGGAAGGAAGGTTGGTTTGTACTCATAGGGAACTGCAACTGAAACTACCCAGAGCCTAAAAAAATTAAAAAAAAAAAAAAAAGAAAAAAAAGGAGAAAAAAGGCGAAAGGAGGATGGTTTCTTTTAATTTTATCTCACACTTAAGAGATGACTAAGAGTGCTAATGAAAGGGAGTGTAATTATAGCCCAGATAGTGCATATTGCACACGCCGTAACGTCGGAAAGGTTAACTCTGGCAAAGAGAGATCATACAAATCAAAGTGGCTGAGGGCACTCGTGCATCAGCCTGTTTGATAAGATTGATAACTGTAACCAGTAGCTTAGGAGAATCGATTTCCACTGCCGGGGATCTCTCTGGATGCTCTCATCTTTTCTTCTGTTTATATGAAAGTGAAGCTTTACAGATGTTTTATCATCTAATGTCGAATATGACACACAGTTACAAACAGAATCTTTTTTTAATCTCCGAATGGAAAATTTAAGCGGGGCAGTGATTCGCTTTAATTATGTATATTGAACAAATTTGAAGAGATGAGAAGAAACTTGTTTTTCAGCCCACTGAACCCAAGTGCTTGCCTGTAATCTAAAATGGATATCTAATTATTGTTTAACATTATTTATTTAGGAGGAGTTACGACCTCTAATTTGCCTTTAAATGATTAATTTAGTGTTTAAATAAAGCTCCTTTTATTTAATAATGTTTTCTTTAACCAATCTTCACTAATGTCAATAAACTCTTTGTTTAACCTTCTTAAAGGAAACATTTTCTCAGCTCTGAGACAATTATGAATTACCAAAACCCGTATAGAAAAATGAGCTAAGTAATTATCTAATATTATTGCAGTGTGCTTAAGAAGAGAATATTCCACACCAATAACATAAGGCAGGAGAGAGCGGAAACAAGCTTTTCTAAATATTGAGCATTTTAAGCAGTCTGCCTCTTTTTGAGGTGATAAGGCAGCACAGAAATACCCCAAAATACTAATAGCTTGGCTAAATATACTCATTTGCTTTTATGAGCATCCTTAAGTGGTAATTGGTTCAGGTCCCAGACACAAACGGAGCAGCACAAATATCCCTGCTCCGCATGCAAAGAGATGGGCAGGTGAAATGCAGGTGCCTTCATCGTGTCCCCAGCCCACAGCAGGGCACCCCCACATGTGGCAAGGGTGACTCTGAACAACCACAGGGCTCCCATGATGTCCAGGACTGGAGTGGATGAGCTCAGACATTGGGGAAAGGGAGCACCAGTCGCTGCCCCAAAACTCTGCTCTGGACCTTTGGCTGTTTTCTGAAGCTGCTTCCCACATGTAGAAATAATGGTACATACATATTATGGAATCATAGAACTGGTTAGGTTGGAAAAGACCCTTAAGATCATCAAGTCCAGCAGTCAACCTAACATGGCCAATCCACCACTAAACCATGTCCCTCAGCACCACATCAACCCGTCTTTTAAATGCCTCCAGGGACGGCGATTCCACCACTTCTCTGGCAGGCCTGTTCCAATGCTTGATAATGCTTTTACTGAAGAAATTCTTCCTGATAGCCAATCTAAACCTCCCATGGTGCAGCTTGAGGCCATTTCCTCTTGCCCTACAGTATATAGTATCTTGTCTTACAGTATACACTGGTCACCAATTTTGAAAGCAAGCACCTTTTTGGAGTCCAAATGTGGCTGCTATGTATTAACTATTGAACACCATTTCTACATAATAAATTATGTTTGTGATAATGCATGTGCTTTCTTGGTCTTGTTAGATCCCCCATACTTTGCTCTGAACTACACCAGAGCTGGGAATATCACAGGAAAAAACAGGCAGTACAAACAAAGGCAAACTGACGTCCAAGAGGCCAGAAAGTGGCAGGAGGTAAGTAGTGGAGGAGAAAGAGGAGAGGCAGAACTTCCAGCAGGAGCCGGATGAAACAAAAAAAGCCAGGAGTGGGAGAAAGTGGTGAGAAAGAGCAAGGAGAGAGACTTCAGAGGCTGCAAAAAAATCCAAGGAGTGAGGTTCACAGGATCACAGAACTGTTGAGGTTGCAGGGTCATCCAAAAGCAGCTCAGGCAGGGCCAGCTACAGCAGGCTGCCTAAGACCGTGTCCAGCCTGGTGTTGAATTTCTCCATGGATGGAGACTCCACAGTCTCTCTGGGCAGCTTGATCCAGTGGTCCACCACCCTAGTGGCAAAAACAGGTTTTCCTACATTCAGATTGAGTTTTCTGTGCTCACGCATGGGATGAGGTCCCAGTCTTGGGCTCGTCTTATTATTGACCTAAAAGCTCACTGTGGACACTGGGGAATGTCCCCCACATGCAAATCATAGAATCATAGAATCACTTGGGTTGGAAGAGACCTTCGAGATCATCGAGTCCAACCATAAACCTACGCCAAAACCACCCCTAACCCATGTCCCTCAGCACCACGTCTGCCCGTCTTTTAAATGCCTCCAGGGACAGTGATTCCACCACCTCCCTGGGCAGCCTGTTCCAGTGCTTGAGAACCCTTTCCATAAAGAAGTTTTTCCTAATATCCAACCTAAACCTCCCCTGGCACAACTTGAGGCCATTTCCTCTTGTCCTGTTGCTTGTTACTTGGGAGAAGAGACTGACCCCCACCTCGCTATAACCTCCTTTCGGGGAGTTGTAGAGAGTGATAAGGCCTCCCCTCAACCTTCTCTTCTCCAGGCTGAACAATCCCAACTCCCTCAGCCACTCCTCATAAGACTTGTTCTCCAGACCCCTCACCAGCTCCGTTGCCCTTCTCTGGACACGCTCCAGCACCTCAGTGTCTCTCCGATACCGCGGTGCCCAAAACTGAACACAGCACTCGAGCTGCGGCCTCACCAGTGCTGAGTACAGGGGCACAATCACTTCCCTGCTCCTGCTGGCCACGCTATTCCTGACCCAGCTTGGCCACCTGGGCACACGCTGGCTCATGTTCAGCCCACTATCGACCAGGACCCCCAGATCCTTTTCTGCCAGGCAGCTTTCCAGCCACTCCTCCCCAAGCCTGTAGCCCTGCCTGGGGTTGTGACCAAAATACAAGGCACGTTCATTGTTACAGGGGGAGCAAAGTCTGAAGGTGCTCAGGAGCGGTGGGAGAGCACTGGGATGGAAACGCCTGTCTCCGGAAGGTGCGGTCTGGAGAAATGTCCTAAGTGGGAAAAGAAAGGATGGATAGATGGGCCAGAAACTGGGAAGCGGGAAAAAATTGCAGCAAGCTCTCAGAAGAGACCAACAAACGTTAAGAGAAGGTGTGAGTCCCAACCAACAAACGTTAAGAGAAGGTGTGAGTTCCAACCAAGCATTAGTGAGACTAAGAAAGGTATGGCCTTCCCTTAACCATATCAGTTACTTTCTGGAGCTCAAGTGACAGAGGTGAGCAAGAGCTGTGATAATTTCTAACCTGGGAAATGTGCTGCCTCAATGGTGAAGGACAGCATGAAAGCCACAGCATTGCAGATGTACCTGGAAAAGGCAATTAAGGACAACAGGTGTGTAATAAGCATTTGCAGGAGCTCTTGGGAGGAAGAAAGGAGGAGACTGGGGAGGTGATCAACAAATGGATCCATGAACATGGAGGGGGAATTAAGAACACGCCTAACTGTGCAACTCTTACTTTAGGGCTCTTGCAAGGTGTGATGGGTCAGTTTGAGGAGGCAGGAACCTGACCCTCGGGGCCAGATCGTGGCTCCAAGCTGGCGGTAAGGCGCACAGAGATGTGGGCTGGCACTAATCTGGGGTCCAGAAGGAGCAAAACTACTTTGGTGTGGCTCCAAGCTCAGCTACAATTAGGCATTTTTCATAGCCTCTTACTCTTTCTCTGCTTTTTGGGAGTGCGGGAGTCCTGGAGCGGTGCGGTAGGACTGGCACACCCAGCCCCAGGAGTGGAGCTCCCTGCCTGCCAGAGACTGAGGGGTCACCCAGGGGTGTCAGCACTGCTACTCCCCAACATCCGAAAACACCCATGGGGTCCCTGCTCCACTCTCTGTTTTTCCCTCCTCCCCTGACACAAAAGATTCCCTTTTGGTTTCTTTCTTTCTTTCTTTTTTTTAAACTAGCGAAGAGCTTTTATTTTCTGAAGTTTTGATATTATACTTTCAAATTTTTTTCCCACATTAGGCTAAGACCTCACCCAACCTGCAGAGCCTAAATTTCCTAGTCCTTAGCTCTATACAGTCCAAATCTTGGTTGACACACTGGGACAGCCAATTTGCCTGGGATTTAGTAGGAGGAATACCTGTGCTCATCTTATTCCTTCTCTCCCACCTTGTCTTGCCACTTGCTGTACGCCATTCCCTGAAAACTCAGAGCAAGGTCACACAACAAGAGTCCAACTGATGCCATCAGTACAACCAGGAGTCTCTTTTAACACTCACCCACAAGCTGACCTCTGTGTAAGTGATGATTTGGGTCCACAAAATGAACGAGGAGGACCTGGGAGACCCCCAAACTCCTTTCCGAAGCAAACAGGGTTGGGATGAGCTGCCACCATAACATCCGCTCGATGCTGGGGTGAAGAAGGTTTGAGTCCTGCCTTCAGCTTTGCCCCTGGTTGTCCGTGCGGGCTTCTCTTCCCAAGGTATGCAGCTGTGCCCACCAGTCCAGATGTTCAAAGAGGGGACAAGACTCCCACAGCCCCTATGTGAAAGATGAAAGAAAGGATGGTGAGCAACCACATGTCTTAAAATCTTCAAGCTACAACCTACCATGAACTGTTGCCCGTTGACATGTGATAGGAAGCAAAGCGTAATCTCAGCTGGGATACAGGTAAATGGGGAGATGTGTTTGCCCTCAGGTAACTGAGGACACACCGTCCTCTTCTGAACACGGCGTGTTAAAGAGGGATCTTCTTTTAAATAGCTGTTTACCTTCAGGCTGCTAACTCCCCAAAAGGCCAGCTGCTCCGTAAGGGTCAAGAAGTGCCTGGTTAAAAGGTCCTGCCCCACCTTCGATGCAGCCTGGGCAAGTCCCTCAGGATTTGCATGGCAGCACTACAATGTACAGAGCCGATCCACAATATCAACTGGAGTCTTCCTAACATCAGAAGATGGCATGGCTTGCCCCAGCAGACAAGGGAGGAATTTTCCCAAGAAACACCCAAAAATCTCTGCTGTGATATATAGAAGACAAGTCCTCTCTGTCAGCCCATGTGCAATCCTCAAAGAGGGATAAGATGCATCCAACTTTTTACATCTTTTAAAAAAAAAAAAAAAAAAAAGGTATTGTGACTTTTTTGAATCCCAGACAGGCAAGAAGAGAGTGAATGATTTCTCGCATCCACCACCTCTTTAGGCAGGACTTGCACAGCACTCTCAACTGCCAGAGAGACTTACTAACCTAAAGTTAGTAAAAATTTACAAATTTAGTTAATGTGAAAACTGCTGGCTAGCAAAGAGTTTATTTTGCCTTTTCACTTCTTCTGCTTGCTTTTAATCAGTCCTGCAAAATTCCCCCTGCCTGCATGGATGGGAATAGGTAATATTGTTTGATGAATGAATAAAATATCAGGTAGGAAGTGTCTTGTTTGTCTGTGTCTTCATTATCTCCTTCCCCGTCCTGCTGAGTTAGTGCATGGACCGTGCGTCGGGACCAGCGTGTTCTTCTTTACTGGTCATTCACTGTTTGGTTTGTACTAGCAGCTACCAACTGGGAGCCTTGGACATAGGTTAAGATCAAAGGTGTTCGACACTGTACAAATAACAAATAAAAAGATAATCCCTCCAGAATAAATTCAGAGTTTTGCCAGATTTTGAGTTTCCCCAAACTCCTTTCCTTGCTAGACCCTTCATGCAAATTTTACATCTGAAGCAGGGAATAGTTCAGATAATAAATCATCATTTTTTTCTCTTTTTCCCCTTTGCAATTATTTAAAATGACAACATTACAGATTTTTCTATGGGGCTGCAAACTCATTTAGATTATGCTGGTTGATTTTTACAGTGAAGTGCCAAATTTGCAGCTGTTCTGGGGAGGGGGGAAAAAAGCCATAGAAGAGGAAAAGTTGATAGAAAATTGCAAAATAGAAGGCTTTTTTGAAAGACATGGAAACCCCCTTAAGAGTTGTAACCACTCTCACCGGAAGAGGTGTGCAAGAATCCCTTCTTTCAATTCCCCATTTATTCTCTCCTTTTCTAGCGAAGGCAGGTAATCTCAGATTATTTACCAGCATCTCATTTCCAACTCACAAGAAACGCCTCCAAGCCAGAAAAAAATACTCTCCGTCAGCCTGTTTTTGTTTTGCTCTCGTGTTTATTTTCATCTTAACATTAATTGCCCCATAATGTCTGCTCGGTTTTATCAATTAGCCTTTGCAGTGGGAAAATATTTTAGCGCCTAATACAGCGTAATGATTTTTCTCCCTATTTGCCAAGGGGGTTATTAATAAATGTCCCCACTGGGGTTACAACTCTGGTGCTCTGGTGTTTGCTTTAGGGGAAATGAGGGATTGGAGGAAAATCCTAACCAAACGGAGCTATAATTAGAGCGAAAGCAGCTGCAATTAGAAGTATATGTTTGACGACACCCATGGCACTCGGGGACAAATCTCCCCTTGACTCGGGCAGGGGTGGCAGCAGACACTCCCACCGCAAAAAAAAAAGGGGGAAAGCTCTTGGTTTTCTTGCTTTTCCAGGGGTTGCGTCAACGATTTGCACCGCCTGCTCAGCATATTACTCCGAGGCGGAAGGCTTTTTTCGGTGGAGGAGTCTTGGCCCGGCAAAGCCAACGGCAGACTCCTCCAAGCCGGGATTTCACCCTGATCTCTCACTCCTCACTATGTATTTAGCCTGAACCGCTGCCACCGGCGCTGCTGGGCTCTCTGGTTAGCTGCCAGTCGAGCCGGCCCTTCAAATGACACATCTCGGTGCACACCAGACATCCGCGCTATTTCCCACGGAGTCCTCTCCCGCAGCGACAGGTACTCCAAGGTTGGACGGCGAAGCCTGGCAGACCTTGTCCTCCTCCCCGCTGCCGCAACAGACTTTGTTTGCGGAGGAAAAAAAAACGAGACGCCGCTCCTTTGGCTTTTCTGCCCGTTACAAATCTAAATTCTCCATCACCGGGAAATGAAGCAGCTAATAGGCTATCCTAGCAAAATTCAATCCTGTCATCAGATACGGGTTTCTGGAAAGCCAAACTGGAAGGAGCTCTGCAGCCTGTCGAGAATTCAGGCTGAGTTAAAATATTAGTGCTCGATTTTATCAATTAGCCGAACAACACATTTAACAATAAACACTTTCATACAGCAAGGACACATACGGAATTAAAAAAATTGCAGCAGATGTGCAATACTGCTTAATATGGCTTTTAGCTTAATTCATCTTATTGCAGAAATCTGTAATTCTCATGGCTTGGTTTCTGAACAACAGCTACTGATGTAACCTTTTGTCTCTTCCTGTTTTGGGTTTTTTTTTGTCAAAATAAAAACCCAAAAAACAACCAAAAAAATTACTATTATAGCACTATTAGCTTTAAGGATTTACAGCTTTGCTTCTTTCACAGCAGAGCTAGGAATTTACTCTGGGAAAACCTGACTGTGTCCTTGCAAAGCTCTGCATGGCTTCTTGTACTGGGGGTCTGTATCGGCACCCCATACAGCTCGTTGTAGGAAATGGGTTATTGCCAGCATAAGCTGGCTGGCTACGGAGGCTTGTGGTTGAGTGACACCTCCCATCCCACCACACCTGCAGAAAGCAGATAGAAAGCAGCAGTAAAACACACGGATGTGCCGTGCTCCTGTCCTCCACTACCTACGTGGGACGCGGGCGGCCCATCATTGTGCTGGATCCGCGAGAAAGCAGATTTCCCTAAACACCCCAAAAGATGTAACCTCATTCTTACGGATTTATGAGCACCAGAAAAGTCATGTGAATGAGGATGGGGCTTGTTGACTGATTTCTCTGCTCCTTCTCCAGAACAGCAACACCTCCAGGATCTCTGTGGTTTGACCAGAAGAGGAGCTCTGGTGGACCTTGGGACTACTGGTTTTCCAATGTGAATGAACAGAGACAAAAAGTAACCAAATGATAAATTCAGTGGTTATTTCTATTGCAAAACAACTCGAGAATCGTGCACAACGGCCACTGCGGTACCGCAAGAGACAGCCCTGCCCTGCTGAACGTCCACTCTGAATTCATAGTCCCGCGTCCCATGGACAGTCCCATAGACTGTGCGGGAGAAGCAGGTATCCACCACCAGCATTTCTGAAGCAAGGAGCACTGTCCCCGGAAAGATGGGTGTACTTTAGCCCCTACTCGTACTTCTAGCAGAGCATCCAGGAGCCACACAGAGGAGTTGGCAACTTGAACCTACAGAACAACAGCTCAGCACCTTTCGCTGTCAAACAAACTTTTTTGTACTAAGAAAAACAAAGACAATGTTTCTACCAGCCTCGCTGGTATCTGCTCAGATTCCTGGCCAGGCATTCACCACAACTAAATATTTCTTGAAAGCCAGAACCTTTCTGAATTGCCATCAAAGCACCAACTCTAGAGACATTTGGGTTCTTTTATTTTCTTCTTGTCCTTTGTGTGCGTGTGTAATTATGCGTCTCTCCATGCATAACTTTAATCACAAACACACTATGTATGTGTATTATAGACCTTTAACTAAAATCATAGAATGGTTAGAGTTGGAAGGGACCTTAAAGGTCATCAAGTTCCAACCCCCTGCCATGGGCAGGGACACCTCTCACTACAGCAGGTTGCTCAAAGCCCCATCCAGCCTGGCCTTAAACACTTCCAGGGATGGGGCCTCCACAACTTCCCTGGGCAACCTGTTCCAGTGCCTCACCACCCTCACAGTAAAGAACTTCTTCCTAATATCTAATCTAAATCTCCCCTCTTCCAATTTAAAACCATTACCCCTTGTCCTATCACTAGACTTCCTGACAAAGAGTCCCTCTCCAGCTCTCCTGTAGGCTCCCTTCAGATACTGAAAGGCTGCTATCAGGTCTCCCCGGAGCCTTCTCTTCTCCAGGCTGAACAGCCCCAGCTCTCTCAGCCTGTCCTCATAGGAGCGGTGCTCCATTCCTTTAATCATCTTAGTGGCCCTTCGCTGGACCTGTTCCAACAGTTCCATGTCCTTTCTATGTTGAGGACTCCAGAGCTGGACACAGTACTCCAGGTGGGGTCTCACAAGCGCAGAGTAGAGGGGGAGAATCACCTCCTGTGCCCTACTGGCCACGCTTCTTTTGATGCAAAAATAATGTTTAAAACTCAAATAAGCTTATAATTGATTTTAAATATTATTTTAAAGGGATATGCATTATTCTAGGGATATGTTGCGCATCTATGTACACAAAAACATCCACAAATGTGTATTAGTAGGCCTATGGGTACACACATACACACAATAAACATGCAAGACCCTCCGTAACTAACCCCAGAGCTCAGCCCCGTACCCTTTCCCCACTGTGCTTAAGGGTCTAAAATGAACATCAGGCTTTTAAAGCTACTTTTATTACCTTACCACCACCAGGAACAGCACAACCTTGCGCCTCCGCTTTGACACAGACATTAATTTTCACTTGCAGCTGTGGCAATTAGAAAGTGTACTTAATAGAGTGTCATGTTAATTGTTGCAGAGTTAACCAATTTCTCCATTTAATTGTCAATTGATTAACCTATTGAAATGGTAAGTGACTCAGTTTCCTTCCAGAACAAACAGCAGCCACATATTGTAGCTTCATCCAGCTGGAGGGGGTACTTTGTGATTTGCTCAGCCTCAATGTGCTGGTATTTTTCTACACCTCCCTGAGCTTTTAATTAGATGAGCCAATTTTACATGTATTTGTCTGCTGGAAAGGTTATCTGTGCCGGAGCTGACCTGCAGAGACAAGGTTGAGCCTAGCGGTCTTAACAGAAAAGGTTTTCAGCTATGACTGCTGTACTTGATTGCATTGTAATGGTAATTAACTTGAGACTTTGCCTCCCTCAATGTTTTTTTGTAGCTTTAACTATGCAATGAGATGTTTCCTCTGTCATATATATGCACTTATTAAGCTCTCATTGGATTCTAATATGCATGCAAATAGTCGAGAGTTTCTTAAGGCTACTACTACACTACCTAGCTTGTAGTGCCATTAAGTCACTACAAAGATGTAACCCGCAGCAAATTTATAAGTTGGTTTTTTTTCTTTTTCGGCGAGCGTACGATTTTTCCATTTTGGTGCTTTTTTTTCCAACCTAAAGGAGAAAGAAGTCCCTCTCTGTACTTTTGCTCCTTTTTATCTGAAGGATTCTGCGCACGAGAGCCCATTTTAACAACTCTGCTTTCCCCAATGAGCCTAAAAACACGCTCGTGTTTTAAAAGGAAGATCCCGATGTCCTTAATTCAGTTTTTCAAGTTGGTTTGTAATCCATCCCCATTCCTACCCCTTTCTCCAAGCGGCTCGTTTGAAAGCCCTCGGTATCTCCTGTGTTTCTGCATGTTCTTTTACAGTACGGCGCTGTCATTTAATTACGAGACAATCCCCCACAACTGAGCAAGCATTTTCATCATTGATAATGTTGGTAGCAGGCAACTGAGACAAAATGATTACAAACCTATGTTGCGCTCAATAGTCCTTTAGAGGATTTCTCCCTTAATAGTCCTGGCTCATTCATGTTTGGTTCAGTACATTTGTTCTTTAAAAAAGGCATAGATTAGAAGAGTTTCAGGGTAGGTTAATAACTCAACTGAAAATGGCTGCTTGCATTGTCAAAGTCTGTTCCTGCAGTTGCCTGGTGCTTTCTTCAGTTCTTCCACACTGCAGCTTTGGCCCAGTTGGTAAACAGCTTAAGTCCAGACATCTTTTCATTCTCCGCGCAGCGGATTGAAATAAAAATGCATATAAGTGGCGACTGACTGGCGCTGGCCTGACAATAGCCTGTAACATTATGCAAGGGTATTTACATAGGAATAAGGCCTTGGTAAAGAAGACAGGGGCAATTAATGACTAGGGCCACACATATAAGGAAAGTTTGTCCAATCCTTTCTTCAATAAAGATCTTTTGTAAAGTGCTATGGAAACTCATGGAGGCCCCCAAACAGATTAGGAGAGGGACTTTTGTTGTAGGGGTTTTGGGGGGTGGGTTGGTTGTGGGTTTTTTTTTTTGTTTTGTTTTGTTTTTTTTTTAACTTTACATTAAAAGGCCAAATTTCCTAAAGGTAAAATGTAATTCTTCTGTGCTTTCAAATTTTTACGATTGCAACCTTTTTCTTTTTTATTCTTCTCTTTTTTTTCATGGCAATCAGCTTTGTGCATCTATTTCCCTAGGAGAACGCATGGAATAAAGAAATAAAGTTTACGGTGTGCCTCAGCCAGGAAGGGCGGTGGAAGCGAAAGGCTTGGAGGAGACCTGTCGCAAGGCTTGACTCCTCCTGCTAGCGCAGGTTTGGAATTTAAGCTAATTTGTAAGCCTTTAGGGCCTGATTCTGATCTCTCTTCCACCCCAGCGGCTCTGCTGGGGTTGTCAATGCGCTTCCCGGCAGATGCAAATAGGCGACTCCGCCTTCCAAATTCGGCTTTCTCCTTCGTTTTGTCCTGGCGGATTTGGGCGTGAGTGATTCTGACAAACCAAGGAAGCCCTGCGCTCTGGCTCTGGGTTGCAGTGCCGAAGGCAGAGCACTGTCAGCAGTGGGTGTTGCGGGGGACGTAGCCCTGGGCAGAATTTAACCCCAAGGCTTCATCCTGCCAGATGGGATCCTCTCCCCTGGGCTCGCAGACATGGATAATGAGCCCATTTCCCTGGGGGACACCAGCCCACATCTTCCCCCCCTGGGCAAAAACAGCACAAAAGAGTCACAGCTGATGATGCCTCCTCCACCCACTTGAGTTGGTGGGTTTGCACGTCCTGGCGCAGCGTGGACACGCCACTTTGGGTCTGAAGCCATCACTGCCAGGACAGGGCTCCTGGGAACCTCTTCATCCACACTGTACTCTCCTTCGCTGTCTCCTTTTCCTTCTCAAGAAATTTAAGCCGCTGTCCTCTGAGTCTCACCTGTCCCCGTGGAAGTGTTGAGGACGGTGTTTTCCTTGGGCTGCCATGGCACGTCTTCTTGATGGAAGCTTGAATATGTCCACACCGGTTGAGAAATTTTAATTTCAGGATCATGCCTTGGTGTTCAGAGACTTTGCTCTCATTCTAATGACTGTAGAGGGCTCCTTGGTTTGGGCTGACGCTGTAACTTTTTTAACACGCTACCCAGGGAGACATAGGTCTCTGTCTTGAAAGCAGAGCAAGGATCCTACTACTCAACCTGTTGTATGTATTCAAGAAGTCAACCCTTTGGTGGGCATGAATGAGGAAAGCCCCATTGATTTCTCTACAGTTCTGCCAAGCTTTACACCATTTGATGATCTACTACTGAATCGTTTTCCTCTTAGATAGAGATTTTTGTAGCAGGATATAACTCAAAGAAGAGAGAAGCACGTTTCCCGGGACCCCCTGTCATGCCACTGTCTTTCTTCAAAATAATTTAAAAAGCCAAATCTCCAGTGGAAATTAATTCCTAAAATGCTTGCTGGACGTTGAAGAGGGGGAAATAAATGTTGATAGCACAAATGCATGGTTCGTAGGAGAGGAGCGCGCATGGAGCAGAGAATGTGTTTCTGCTGCAGCCCTGGAAAGCTGCAGAAATCAATGCTTCATTCAAGGCTATTGATCAGTACTAAATTAATTAGACTTCAAGGCTTATGGCAGTTGATAAGACAACTTGTTAATTTAGTCAATGATAGTGTTTTCCCTAAAGCAGCAAATACCCTCTTTCTCAGAAAAGACATTTCTAGCACTTGCTACATGACTTTTTTTCCCCCTCCTCGTTTATTAAAAAAAAATTCACTTTACATTTAAATTAAGATAAGAATTGGACGGGGAGATACTTCTATTTACCCCTATTTGCCTTCTTTTGCTCTAACGTCAAAGCGAGGTGTCGATAACATCTGATGTAATTTAATAGGATGGCAGCATAACATTTAGCTTCTTCGACCCCGGCCCATTGACGGCAATGTTCATTTGGAAAAGCTGGTGGGGAGAGGAGGGAGGAGGGAGTAAAACCCACTTTCTAAAGGTGGGGGGTTTTTTTCAAAAAAAAAAAAAAAGAAAAAAAAGGCAAACCCAGAGCTTTTGCTTCCTGGACGAGAAGGATGCTCATGGCCACTGACAAAGGCACGGGTGCTGCCGGTCCTGCGAGCAGTGAATGAGATGAAGGTATCCCAGAATACCCCGGTCATGGGGCCGTACTTCCTGCTGGCTGGGAAGGACAAAAAGACAAAGCCGAAGGAGTGCCGGGGTCCCACCACCAGCTCTTGGAGGCACCAGTCTGCTACCAGCAGCACTCCAACCCTCGGAGAATGCTAATAAGCCACTGAAGAGCTCAGCTTTCCTGCCATAATTCTATAGCACCGTTGAGGACCCCATAGTGTTCACTAAATAAAGACAACTAATTGAGAATTTTTTGCACATTTTGCTCAGTGGACTTGTTGTTCAGGCGGTTGGTTGGGGAGAATGTCCCCCTACTGACAACAGGGGCTGATTGTTTTGGCAGCCGCCGGGTTAGCGCCATTTCCCGGGTCTGAGGCTGACTTTCGAAGTATGACAAAAATGTTTAATTTTGGAATTTTTTTTTTTTTAATTATGTGGCTGGGAATTATTTGGGCTTCTTGGAGAATAGGCCGTCCGGTGTTAGTGTGAAAAAAAAAAAAAATTAAAAATTGCTGGCAGAGTTTCTCAAAATAAAACCTTTGGTCTTTCTCTTTCTCTCCTCGCTCTTTCTTTTTTTCCCCCTCTTTTTTTTTTTTTTTAAACTGTATTTTCTGTAGTGAAGCCTACATTTTTGTGTCTGCAGGTGACACTTTGATTGAAACTAAAATTAATAAATCAGCTGAAAAGCTCACACCTACAGCTCACAGCAGGGCCTTGAAAACACGGTTATAAAGGGAGCTTTATGCCCTTGTGTAAAGAAGGAATAAATTACAGAAGCACTTGTTGCCCTTGGACTCGATTTTGCTTTGCAGGCTGGTATCTTATTTTTGGAGCTTATTGTTAATCAACAGGTTCCTTGTAGGTTTAGCAGGTGACTTTGCTATTAATCTCCTATTTGACCACTATAGCATATTAATGAGGTAGGCTTCTGGATGTGGCCATGTCTCCAGCACAAGGAATTAGTTTAAAAGGTGCACTCTTTACTCAATTGCTCACAGTTAACGATGCTGCAGCCCAAATGCAAAGTAGCATTTTCTACAGCTTGTGTAGCATTAAGAGTGTTTTACTAACATTATGTTCCTCACTGTGCTTTTCTTCTGTTGTATTCTTATTTCTTCTCCATGGAGGGCTATTATCAGGCTTACCGGTCCTTCCTTCTCTTTATATTTTTGGGGGCTTTCTTCATTTTTTTCATTCCCCAAACAAAATAAAGAAATTATGTATAAATGACAAAATGATATCCTTTCTGATTAATGTGCACCTTGGTTTTAATTAAACAATTCCAGCGCGCTTTGGAGGTACCATTGGATTTAAATGAAACGCTCGGCTCAACATTTCTCTTCAAAACTAGCTTAATAAATATCATTATAAAGTGCAGGAATTCAACCAGCCCTATTTCACCTTGTATTTTGGGTCTGATTTAAGCTTGGAGTGAGGATACCTATAGGGGTACTTTAAGAACATAAAGAAAAGCCGAGGATTTAAGACTTAAATTTGTAATTACAAGGATCTGCCGAAATACATAATATTATGAGCCAGGCTACAAAACACCCTGGTGGAAACAAGAGCTTTGTTGTAATACAGTAATTTCCACATTCCAAGGAACGTGCTCTGCCATAGAGGGTTATTATTGGCGTTTCCTTTCATAACTTTCAGACGTGTGGTCTACCTCCCAAACAGACACATATTCCTATTTAAATTAGCGCTGTCAGGCTTATGCCTGCAGATTCCCGGCATTTTTTTTAACGAGGACTCTCACACGCAACGGCATATTTGTGTCAGGTTAGATGTCAGCCTTGAGTTTTAGCCTGAACCGTAAAATATCTGTCTTTTATGGATTAAGGTCAAAGTTATCACATTACTTTAGCTTGGTATTTTGGTATTCCTCTTCTTTCTCTGCTTTTAATTGGGATTTTTTTTTTTTTAAAAAAGGTAAAAGAAACAAAATCTGCTAGTGGAGAATATTTAAGAGCAAAGATATTTACTGTGGGCAGCAAAGGTTAGGTGCTGGCCCCCTCCGCCTCTCACAAAAACCCCCATGGAAGGAGATGTACAGACCATATTCCAAGTCACATTCAAATTTCTATCTATATTTTCAGAATTTAATGTCAATTTAATCTGTAGCCACCACAGGGTGCTCAGTTGGAGCTTCTGACAAGGGCTGAGGGCTCAGCTGATGTGGGGAAGCCGCCCCAAAACGATGCGCTGGAGCGAAGCACCCCTATGGGTCAGCCAGACATTCCCGGGCATGAGGGGGGACAAACTATGGGGCGAAGATGATGTTCACCTGCAGACCTCACGGGACCCTGGCCTCGGAGTGGGTACGCTGAAGGGTCATGATGAAACACCCAGAAATGCGCTCAGAAGCTTGGATCCGACACGAGGTGCTCCCACACCTCTACCTCTATTTGTCCCCAGGAGGAGCTAATTAGGCTCATTTTCAGACATCCATAACTCAACCCACTGGTTTATTAAAACCAAAGTGAGGTCTTCCCTATCACAGGCCAACAAATTAGCTAACTTCACTTGGAAAAAAACAGAGCAAGAAATAGAAAGGTGTTTTTCAGCTCTGACAAAACACACAGTAATTACCACCCACCTTCTTTTTATGTTTGGGTTTTTTTGTTTTTTTTTCAGGGAACCACCTTTTAAACAGTTTTGTTGGATATTCGTTCAGAGGTTTTGCATTGTCTGGGTTCAAGGAAGAGCAAATTTTGACCGCACAGGCACAAACCCCTATAAATCGGAGTTTGCCGTTAAAACGCTGGCAAACCCTTCACTGAAGTGGTGTTAGCAGGGGCGGCTCTACGGCGTTTTTCTAAGGAGGAATAGTTAATGTAACATGGTTTGGGAGCCCTTCTCCTCCCCAGCCCCCTTCCCCCGAACTACTTACAGCACAACGAGGTTTGAGCTTATTTTGTCTTTTCACAACTTAGCAAGATCAGACACATTTCTGCAATGCATATGCAGATTTTACCTCTTGTTACTTTCTCTAATGAGCTTTCACTTAATCAATTTGACAGTAGCCTTTCTTCCTTTTTGCTTCGCATCCACTAGGAAAGTATTCAGGAAAAAGTGTTAACAGTTTCAAGGGGTATTAGCAAAATGAAATGGTGGCAAAGCCAAATTTAGGAAGATCGCAAAAGCGCTTTACGGAAAAAAAAAAAAAAAAAAAAAAAAAAAAAAAATGGGGGATGT
>VZSF01005387.1:571201-606119 GCA_013398295.1 Chionis minor
TTTTTTTTTTTTTTTTTTGAGTCACAAGACAACACACGAAGTTGTCAGGTTGTTTTATTTCTTTTGTTTTCTGCGCCTATGAAAAAATCATAATAAAGGGAAGGGAGGGGAGGAGGAAAAGTTTTGAAACTCTTCCCAGCTGTTCCATATGGTGAGTGAAGGCTGAATTTCTGTGTGCGCTGTGGCAATGTTGCTCCCTGACTATTGCATTTATTGACAAGGATTACACCAGCTCCCTATCACGTCCTTTAATGCCGTACCAAAAGGTGAGGGAATTCCCCACGTCATCCTCCCTGGCTGAAGGAGCCTACGGGAAACCTGAATTTCTTCTTGTACAACATCTCCTTTTTTTTTTTTTTTTTTTTTTCCTTGCACTTAGCCCTTGTAAGGCACACTCAAAAGAAAATAATATGCCCCTTCAAATTCACCGGGACGTATTATTTTCCCCGTGCGATGTGAAAAATGCCAGAGGCTGCATCCGGCTAGCCATTGCTTATAGCACCGCTTTAATTACGCTTAAAACAATTGTGTGTTTCGAGCAGGAACGGGAGGCCAAATCCCCACAAGCTGGTACTCGCGTGAGCAATCCCGTCTCCTGCAAAAAGCCCTATTGAGGGCAGCCGCCAAGATCCAGCCCCACGCAGGACGGTGAGGACGGGCGTAAATCCAGGGTCTGCCAGCCCGACAAGGGCCGTTGGAAGAAATCCCTGCCGTTTACAACTTGATCTGCCTTTAAAAACATCCTCCGAAGCCGGAGCTGGGAGCAGGGGGAGCGGTGGTGTTCCGGGATGGCTCTGCCGACTTCCCGGGACGACCGCTTTTACCCTAAGAGAGGAGCTGAGGTGAGCAGTTGCGTAAGGGCCGCCGATGAGATTATATTAATCACTTTTCAGAAGGGGAAAAGAAAAAAAAAAAGAAAGAGGGAAAAGAAGGGGTAGGAGTTTGGTGGAAGACTTGAGAAGGTTTCAAAGCCGCTGAGCTCGGGTTGCAGGCAAGGATAAAGGAATGCCCTTTTGTTCCCACACATCTCCCGTTACGTCACGACGAGCCCAATTTCTTCTGAATTCTGGCTGACTTTGCACGTAGTAAGTAATTCGGAAGAGACGACAGACCAGGCGAAAATTATTCACAGCAGAGAGTCGTTGCACTTCACCGTGCAGGATCCTAATGGGAAAGCATTTCTCACAGGAAAGCATTTTCATTCATTAAAATTTTTGCACGAGTTTTCTTTCCTCCGAGCCGGTAAACATCATATTTGTCCTGTGCCGTAACAGGAGAAGAAAGGAGAAGACTTATAAACATCGCTTGGGCAAAAACATTGTTGTCTTTAATGAAAATAAGCACGGTTAGACTGCTGTGAGTTAGCTCGAAAGCAATACTAATGTGGCAAATTATCCCATTGATTTTAGGCAGGGTTCTTCATTGATTTTTGCTTAAAAAAATGGTAGTATGATACAGCCCGTGGTGGCTAACTTCTTAATATCAGTGCATTTGTGAGAGGTTAGAAATGGACTTCTGTTCCTGCACTTTCCCTGAGTTTTAAGGACACGGAAATTTAATAAAACCTGCATGCGGCTTTCTGGATGTCAGCGTTTGAAATGAGACTTGCTCTTCTTTGGCGGATTTAGAAGCAAATAGATTCAACGTGCCTGCAGGACAATATTCCCAATTCCCTCCAGGCCTGCAGCCAGCTCCTTTCTGCCTCCACCCCAGAGAGCCAGACGCAGGATCGGGCCACGCTTTGGTGCTGCGAAGCCTCTTGTCCTGATTTATGTGCTCAACATCATTTCGGAGAGGCCGAAGCAAAGGCAATACTCCCCCCTCCCATTTCGTATTCCAGAGGACCGGTCACAACTGTGAGGAAATTCCCAGTTTGGCCCAGGATGGGGGGGTCACCCAGAGGAGCCCCTTTAGCTTTTTCAGCTTGTTTTGCAGTGAGGAGCGGGGATGAAAACCCACTGCTCGCCCGCCGTCCTTCCAGACCTCCCCACGCCGCCTCCTCCTCCTCCTCTTCCTCCTCCAGCACTGCTCCTTCTGCGGGGCTCAGCCTGTTCCCATAACGCAAACTGGGGGAAGGATCCTGCCAGCCATTTTTCCCCGGGGGGGCAGAGAAAAACGTGCGGGGCATAAAGATGAATATGATATTATTTTTATTTTTAAATACAGAATCCGGGAAGAAATAAAAATCTATTTCCATGGAGCGTGAGAAGCACTTAGCAGGAGCCGGGTCGCCTCGAATGCCCGGAGGGAGACGCGCGGGCGAGCGCTATTTCTCTACGACTCCCCACTTATTCACCGAAGGAAGGAGACGATGCGAGAGGGGGCTCGATATTTGAAAGAAACCTTCCTCATATTTGCATTACCGTCCAGGAAAATATTTTTAGAGGCCAAACGCATATTCATTTATATTTATTTGCTTAATCTAATGATCTATTGTGACTCTCCCTTTCATCTATTCTTCCCTTGATGAGTGTGTGGCACTCCCATTAAGATTAATAGCGGTTTCACATGCACAGTCAGGGGAGATTAGACCCCTGCCCCGGCCTCCTGCCAGCCCCATGTATGTCTTTGGATTCAAGCTCCGAACCCTCGCTGATGTCAGTGAAAGCGCCATGTGTACAAAAAGGCCCGATCCTGCCCGGCGCTGAGCGTCCTCCCAGCCAGCTGAGGCATTTCGAAGCGGCGGGGGCGCAGCGTCTCCCAAAAGGCGTTTATTATGCCGTAAAGTCTGGGACTGTCTGGGGAGCATATGTTTATGTGGGGGGTCACCGCTTCCGCCAGCGCGAGGAGGGGGGGGGTACTTTTTTATGACAGACCAGTCTAGAACGGCATATGGGGACCAGCGCGGGGTGCGCTGGAACCGTTTTCCAGCAAAACGCGCAAAACCTGCCTCCAAACGCCCGCGTTACCCTCCTTCTGCGCAAAGGTAACGCCGGGTGGAGAAATTACATTTTGTGACCGTTCCACTTCTTCTGAGCGCGCCACGTGAAGCACCTCTGCCGTCACACAGACGGGCCCAGAGACATATTGGAGCCACCTGGTTCTGAAAATTAAATGTATAATATATCACACTGCTCCGCCAGGCGGGGGCTGCTCCACAGCCCCGCCGTGGGAGCCCTCCCGTCGCCTTCAGCGGGATGTGGAGCAAGGCCTTCCTTGAGGAATACTTCTGCTGCGAGCCGGGCTCCCGCTCCCGCGGGCGTTTATGCTTTTGAGAGGCAAAAAAAGCTTTTGAACAGTCCTGGTGCAAAACCCTGCTCCCGGGTGTAAGGGTGTGCAGCACCTGAGCCGAAGAGGTTTACGTTGCGTTTGGGGCCTGATTTGAGAAAACACGATTTTCTTTGGCCGTCTGATGAACTTTTATCATCTTTATTTGCAGGAGATTACCATTACCCCATGTTACATCATTACCAATATCCCCTTTTACATCCCGATCCCGACCTCCTCGGAGTAAGTACTCCAGCTGCCTCCGTCCTTGCACCAGGGAAGATTTTCTCCTCCCATTTCCATGGTGCAGGGTATTTCTGGGAAAAGAAGGATTTACTCATTGCCGAGCCACAACCTCCCTGTGTGACTTTCGGAAAATTACTAACAGGGCCTCGTGCCTCAGTTTCCCCAAGCAGATCCTGCGTCTGTGGCAACACCTTCATCTTTCCAGCAGTACTATAAGAAGGAAGTGAAACGTTTATAAAGCTTTTTGAGGCTGGCAGGCATAAATAGGATTTATAATGATGTTTGCCAGGCTACTTCCAATATTCATCCGAACTCTCTAATATCAGCACCTACTATTATTTATTTTTACCCCCTCCCAGAGCACTGAAAACCACTGAGATCCAGCCTAAGGAACATGACCAAAGTCAGACATAAAGAGTAAGGAAGAGCCAGCAAGTGAGCAGGAGTCAGACGCTAGCATGGAAACTGCTACGCCATCTGTCCTCCCTGCTTGCTCGAAAGACATCTCACAATTAGGGTACAACTGAGTATATGACATTGTTTTCCGGCATTGTATTCAGGCTTCGTTCTCGCTTCTTGTAACGACCTCATTATTGATTTGTGGGGCGTCCACTTAGAGCTTCTGCATCTTTCAGAGCGCGTAGCCTACATACAGGCTATAAATTTTATATTTCTGTCATGCCAGCTGTATCACAATATCCATCGTATGATATCAGACTCTGGATAATCACGTCCTGCCAATATTTACAGGTATGGGTGAATGTAAACATTTTGATAACTCCTATTTAAATATGACTATAGCTGTTTACAGTATCAGGCACTAAATCTATTTGATCGATGAGATAGATATGAGTAAACGATGAATATGTATGTTCATCAAATGCCTTCTTGCACATTTGTATGGCAGTATCTCTTCCTTTGGATTTTCTAATAAGTAATAATAATAATTTAAAAATACATTAACTTGCTACAATTTATGGTCATGGCTCATGAGGTGTTTTAATAAGAGAAAATAAACTGTAGAATTTCAGCTATTTCAGTAAATGCTTAGAATGTGTATTTTAATCTCTCCAAGATCACCATCCTTGTTCTAAGTATGAGTTCCTAAAAAGCCTGTGTTGTGATTTGCTTTTATTTTCTTTTTTGGCTTAAGCAATAGGCTTGAAAGTGGCAGCTCTGAAAACAGATTTCTTTATCCGGAAGCCAGTTTGGAGAGCGTCCACACAGGCTGCTATTCTAAGGCACCATTTCGAAGACTGCCATCTCTACGATGGCATATGAGATGTAATTTAGTCTCTGTGTTAATTTAGCCCAGGGTCTCTCCTGAACAGAGAAGACGGGCCGTGCCAAATTGTGTTAAACTAGGGATGGCGCTTTTGTGATACGGACAACTGTTTACCAGGGATTGAGCTGAGACCACCAAACTACTTTCATTTAGATTCTCAATTTAGTCTTGAACCAAGGTCAGAAGGTAAATAGCCAGGGCTTTATCTTCCCAGCCAAGCCCCTGGTAGAGGGTCTCTTTGAAGTGGAGTGTGATCACTGGCGGTTTCAGAACTAATGGCCAAGACAGTGATGTATAATACATTTGCTTCCATTTTACATCTGCTGGTATGATCGCAGGTTAATTTAAGTACGATTTCGTGACAAAGGAGTGTTTCTACCCAGTCGTAGTCTTAAAAACAAATCTGAAATTAACTCAAAATGCCCTCTTGACACCACCCCCTCCCCAAAGCACGCATGGATTTTTTTTCCCCACGGCTTTGAATGCCCGTTGCTTTGGGTCCGATCTTGCTCTTATTGAAGTCGATGGCAACATTCGGATTCGCTTCAATGAGTAAGGCACTTTGAAGATGCTCCCTGCGTCGGTTGGTGGTTGTGGCTGCTCAGCCTCCAGGTGGTCTGAGGGAAGATTTCCAGTTGCAGTGACATTTTCTGTCGTGACACACCGATAGTGGTTCCTGGTGGCAGACACCACTGCGCAGGCAGGGTCTACACTCATCAGTCAAGCCACAAACCTCGAGCACAGGGGCACATTTGTGGTCGGTTGTCTGGCGATACTAATTTAAGAGGTGCCGTGACTTTCCTCCTGTGTCGCCCCATTCACTTGTACCAATGCATTTGAGGGTTTATTAAGGATCTGGGTTAAAACCCTGCAAGGTTTATTCCCAGACCAGCTCCCTAACCCTGTTCACATCATCGCCATTGCAATCAGTTGTGCCAGCACAGGGACACTCCTGTGTGGGGCACAGTGAATAGTTGGATGCAAGGAGAAGACGGCCACCAAAGACCCTACCTCTTCCATCCATGCCCCAAAACTCCCACAGACTGATCCTCCTTCCCAACAAGGTGCCATAATGACCACACTTGTGCAGTTACTCAGCACAACAACCCAGCCATCCTCCTGCTGATGGTCCCTTGCACGTGATGTTGCTGCATCTGGCCCGGGAGGCCTCTGGGCTGGAACAGACCCCATTGCTGTGCCGTACCTCAAAGCTGGGGCACTTCCAAAAAATCTGTAGGGCTACCTTTCACGCTGATGAAAACATCTCAGGGTTACCTACCCCATGGTGGCATACTTCTAGCCAGAGCTAATCCGATGTCGGCATCGGTGGCATGTTGGCTGCCATGTGTCTGCATAACTTTCACCTTGGGTTGCTTCTCCACATCAGCATCCCCAGGTGTAGGATTAGGGCCTGCCTGAAAGGGAAGGGGAATCACCACCACTTTGCCTTTAGTATTCACACTTCGCTGTGAAGGGCTTCTGTAGAAGTGGCTTTGTATCAAAATATCCCTTTTTATCAAAGCTTTTAATTGAATACACCTGAAAAATGTTTCTTTTCACGCCACAATTTCTGGATCAAAATAGAGCCAGACTTCACCTGACTGGGTCTGAAGTTTTATGGCTAGCCAAGAAGTGGACTAGAAAGGAAATACAGCCTTGCAAACTCCAACTGGTGTACCTAGGCACAGACACATGCCATGAAACACCCTCCCTCTCCTGCACCCAAATACTGACGGGCAATTCCTGACATCACGCGGCATGAAATTTTGCAGCATTTAAGCACAATAGGCTGAATTTTAAGAGCTATGTTTACTTTCCCTTAGTGATACTGGTAAATGCACTATAAGGGATGGATAAACTAGGTTTCTGTTCAGATGCATCGAAAAACCCAGACAATATTGCAATACACAATGAAGCCATAGAAAAACAAGGCTGGAAAAGGACATCAAGAAGACACCTAGTACATTCCTCTCCCCCAGGGCAGGGTCACCTGCATTTTTCAGACTGATGTTTGTCTAACATGCAGCTAAAAGCCTTCACAACCCCTCCAGGCAGTCTCTCCCAGCACTGCGGTGTCTCTGCTCATGGGAAGTGCTTCTTAACGTCTAAGCTGGACCTCAGGGCTGCACCTGATGCCCTTTCCTTCTTGCCTTTGGACATGGGGAACAGACTCGCCTCCCTCACAACAGCTTTATGCATGTTTGACAGCTGCCATCTTTTCTCCCTTCGTGACTCCCTGCTCCAATTTAAACTCACCAAGACTTTCCCAGTTCTGATCTTCTGCTTCGGTGTAGCCATGGTGCCTCCCCAGGCTGGTGTCACCCATAACTGTGCTCTCTTCCACTGAGCAAAAGAACGGCAAACCCCTGAAGGCCTCCATGCAGGACAATCTTTGGTTTTGACAGTGGTTATAAATAATTTGTTTCTGGTGAAGTTGTCTGGCCATATCATATTGAAATTACAGTATTTTCTTTAAAGATTATTCCACTCATTTGATATTGTCTGTTCATGGCAAATCCACGTTGACTGTCATTGACTGCAAGAGTTGTATTGAATTTTGTTTATATACCAAGTTATCATCAGTTCCATCCCATGACTTAGGCATTCCAGAGAAGATATCCCTGCTAAAAAAATGCCTGATCCCAATCAAAGGAGAAAACTCCTGGAACTATCAGAAAATAAATCCAAAGGAAGACTGATCCATGGATAATTAGGCTCTAATATAAACAACATGCATTTCAGTCTAGGCAGTGTTAGCACTGGCCTGTGTGGTCGTGGAAAAATCAGCTACTTCTGGGGAAGATATGTCCTTTATATTGAACCCCTAACACGGGAGCACATGATGCTGCTTGGCAGCTGGGGAAAGGACTCCCTCCCCCAGGTTCTACCCAGTAACTATACAGGGGGCTTAAGTTAGCTGCCTAAATTAGATAGTGTGCATACGGCCTGCTACATCCCTGGTGGGAATTCCCCATCTGTAAAAAAGAAAGCAATTTCTACCTAACAGTGGGCTATGAGGGAAGAATTAATAAGCTAAAGAAGATGAGGCACTCCAATACACAGTCAAACACTGTAAAGGGCTGTGCCGGGTCACTGCTCTCCAGCTGGAGGAAGCAATCCCGTGGTCTCCTCAGCACACTGGGATAACATGTTTGACCAGACCCCTGACCACCCAGCTACCTCTCGTCTTGAGGTGTCAAGGTTTTGTCACATCTCATAGCTGTCATCAACAGAAAGACCAATGTTGAAGTTATGACATGTCTACACTGTAGGTGCAAAGCCACCCAAGCCAGCTTCATGCCTGCTACCCCCAGCAGCGGAAGGAGAAGATTACGAAATGCAGCTTATTAACATGGCTGGACTACTTCCACAGTCCATCTAATACACCTGCATAAATGGCTTTTACAACACCCATCATGAGAAGCTCCTTGGCTAGGTGGTGTTGGAGATGACAGGGGACCATCAGGCCCTCTGACTGGAAGATGAACAATGGGCTCCAGTACCTGAAAAGTGAAGTTAGACTCACTGAGCCTTATTTAGCCTGTCTAAATTTTCTCATGAATAGCTCAAGGCCCTCAGAGGCACCAGGCCAACAGGCACCTCCAGGCTTAGGGTCTAGGGTGCGAATGGCCTGTCGAGATAAAGAGGAAATTGGGAAGTAATTAATGACCAGAGCAAATGGCCAAGTGCTGCAGTGGAGTCTCTGCTGCTGGAGACTGTGGAACTTGGTAAATGAGGTAAAGTCTCTGTGTGATTTCCAGCTCAAGACTGGATTTTTTTCCACGTGAGGTTCTCCAATCCAAACATGCATTAATCCACAGACATCCCCTGGACAGCATGAAACAGCAAGGCAGATGAGGCAAGCACAGCTGTCCCTCTGCCTTTTAAATCTGTGACTCCCCATCTACCCGTACACCATAGACCCTTACCCTCCCAACGAGTAACACCAGCCCGACACAGGAATATTGATCCCCTTCCAGAAGACCTCTCAACATACCAGGTTTGCAGTAATTAATGGCACATAGACAACTTGTTTCTCTCCATCCAGGAGAGATAGATCACAATTTGATCCCATTAGACCTAGAACCATAGAAAGATGCAGTCCTTCCAAAAACACGTGCATCTGTGCCTACCCTTTCAAACCATAGCCATTCGATGGCATCCGCTGCCCAGATTAGGCATTTTGGCTGCCTATAGAAAAAGAAGGGTAAAATGGGATCCAACATAGCCATGCTGTTGCATGAAGAGTTGCCAGTGCTGTCCAGGAGGGGATATCTGCCAGCTAGGAGAGGCTCAGGACCCTCCTCTGTGCTCCAGGAGACACCGTATCTGCCACCTGGACCCAGAGAACCACACACCCTTTTTCTAGCCAAGGAAAAGTGGATGAAAGTTTGTAAATTTGGGTTCAAACAATGGCAGCACGATGCTTAAATAAACCGGACAGCTTGGTGTTTATGAAGCATGAGGGCCTGGCTTTGCTTTCCTTCTCAGCCTGAACATCTACATCCTCAGAGTGCCCTCATCACAGATTACAGCAGGGCTGTGCTGAGGACACTCACCACCCTCTGATGAGAAGTGGGTCGCTGGGTAGAGGGGACTGCAGAAACCCTCCAGTGAGAGGGAAAGCCACTGTCTCTGATCGCAGCTGAGTGCAGGCACTTGGGAAGAAAGCTCAAAAAATCCAGCATGTGACCTTTTCAGTGCTCTCACACCTCTGCATCTTCTCATCACCCATAAAATGCCATGCCACCTCTTTTTGGTTTGGACCCTGACAGTTTTGAACATATGCCTGATGGTGGCAGGCACTGATGACGAGGGCAGGGGTCTGAGTGAGGGTGCAGTGTCTTCCTGCTGGGAGACGCATCCATTGGCCCCATCATGTGGGGCAAGTAGGGCTGGCAGGAGAGTTGATGTGAAAAGGTGGAAGCGCTTTGTGTCAAGCAGGAACATCAGTCCACACCAGATGAAGATCTGCCCTTAAATTTGAATACAGATGAGCACGGACCAAGTCAGAGACAAGCAAAAGTGACTCTTCAAACTCGGATTCAGCACAAACCAAACCAGCGGTATGGCTCTTCCTCAGGAACTGACTGACCCAAACCCCTGCAACCACCACGACTCTCAAAAAAGATTGCTGCTAAATCCAAACTGTGAAATTGGGACTTGGCCCTAGACCAAGCCAACATCTTGGCTGGGCTGAAAAAAGCCACCAAGTAGACACCGAGAAATGAGTAGCCTGCTCCCTTTCTACAGAAGTCTTTTCCAAGGTCTCAATCAAGTGACCCAAAATTTTCAAACCTTTATCGCCTGCTATAAAATAATATATCTCTATAAGGAAGAGCAGTGTTAGAAAAACGTGAAGGACTTTTACAGTTAGTACGCAGGAATTGGTGCAGATTTTCATTCAGGGGAAAGGAGTGGATTTGTACCGAAGCACTTGGACCCAACCATCTGTACTGCTTCTCTCAGAAATTCAGCCTTTGGGGAACTCTTCTCCTCCCTTCCCCAGCCTGCCTTCCCATTCTCCCCACCCACCAAGAAAAAATCGGAAATCCCACCAAAGTTAACTGCCTGAAGTTGCAGTATAAGTCCCGTTATGCAGCCAGTTCCCTTTCAACACATACACACGCACATACACACAAAGGAAGCCATGGGAATTTCTTTGGAAATTCAGCGGCGCCGGTGCGGCATGTTTACTGGGAGGTAAAGATACAGCAGAATTAAGGTACATCCAGGCAATTTTTCCAACGTGCCTGGAAGAGATGGCAGGGATTTCTCTCCACAGCGTTGAATTCAAATCTGAGACACAAGGTTTGGTGAAAAGGATTGCTATTTTTAATACCCACAGTTTTCTTGTGCGATTCCAGCTCTCTAAGACCCTAAGACCTTTAAATTCCATCTAGTGTCTATCACATGCCATTGAATTGGCATGTTTGCAAATTGCATGCAGTGAGATCCTTCCATACCAGCAGCTCTGTCTCAGATTCCCCACCATCCCTGCCAAACTAGTATTGCCTGCACATTTTTTTCATCTTTTCATTGAGTTCTGTGTGTCAGCCAACACATTCTTTAGAATCGGCTTCAGTAGGCATGGTAACTGGTTCCTGGTTGCAAGCTGCCTTATGCATTTGCTCCTGTTTCTTTCTGGATAATTTTTCCCCCTCCTTCTTCTTAGGTGAGGACTTAAAGCGTGTTTAGCGTTATCCGTTCCATCTGTTGTGTTCGCGATAAAGAGCCGAGATATAATAAAAAGTCCTAATTGAGGTAGTGATGCGGTGAATAAGCAAAGCTTGTTCATCGGGACTGTGAATCTGGACTGTTGATAGCTGCAGGTACCTCGGGGCTGCTCAGCCTGACTGCTATGTTGACTTTGTCTAATTGCAGGGGAGGAGCTAGAAAAGCAGTGAAGGGCAGTGGCACACACAGCAGGAGAGCTGAAAAATACTGGCATAACCACGCAGAGCTAAACAAACTGACTGACAAAGCTCTTGGCGTATTATTAAAAAATCTGGCAAAATGCTCATCTCTTGACAAAAATGTAGAAAGACTAGTAATGCATAACTTTATCCCATGTTGGATTTTAAAGTGGCTAACGCCAAGTTGTCTGTCAAAATTAATAGGGCATTGCTTCTTCTTATAGAATAGGAAAAAGAGGGAGATCGCGCAGACATTTTATTCATTTATTCATCTCTAACAAAAATGATGTATCTGCTAAAAATTTATTTAGGGAGGGCTTTGGTAGATGCTAATGTTAATTCTGAAAAAGCAATACTTAAGGAGTGATGCTAGCTTATACTTGCTGGGGTTAACGGATAAGAGCTCCCAGTAATATCAGAAAAAGCTTGCTATCATCTCAAACCTCCACACGAGGAAGTTTCACCGATCTACATCTCTGCCCAGACGCACATTTTCCTGTTCTGATTATTTTCATTTAAATCAAACAATTTCATTTTAAAATGCGCTGCTTCAGTAGAATGACATTGATACTCAGGGTCTTCACAGGCATTAATCCATAAACAGATTTGTTTACCCTCAGCCACAGTTAAACTTACCCTACTTCAGTGTTTGCAAGAGATTTTTGACTCTGTTCCTTTCACTATGGGTACCTGACACCTGAGCTGTGTGACTGCATCTCCCGGAATATTCTCTGATGTTCATGTATTTTGCAGGAGAACTTGCATGGGTCTTCTCCAAGCACCAGCTTCATTGCACCACCTACCCACCCAGCTTAAAAAAAAAACAAAAAAACCAAACAAAACACCAAGAAATTTGCCTAACTTGCTTTGCTGTCTTTCAAATGACTAATTACAGGTCCTGACAATTTCTGAAGACTCTCCCTTTCTCTACAAATTTCATGGGTGCCCATCCTGTCCTTACTGCTCTGGATAAATGGCCCCATCAACCCACAAACCCTCCAGCGTTTCTCCCCATGGTGCAGAACACCCAGAGCTCCATCCGCAGCACAGACCGCTGTGAAACCAAAAAATGCCAGGATCGGTACAATTTAAAGTGAAGACACGGTTGGTTCCCTTCCGATTGGAGGGATTCCTGCATAGTCCGACTACAACATTACAAAATGCTACTGAAAAAAGCCTGGTGTATTCAGGTGTTGCCAGGAGGGACCAAAGTCAGGAAGCCATTTCTTTAGCACACCCAAATAAAGACAAGACATTCCCCACTTTAAGAAGGTGACAGTCCAAGTGATGGTGAATGTTCTTCCCTTTTTTTTAGAGTAGGCTATGAACTTTGCCCACATCCATTGTGCAACCACAGGAGACCCCCTGGTCAGTTCTGATGGGCCGATGCTCCCACGGGGCACAGCACTTTGTGTCCATAGTTCACACACTGACAAATACGGAAGAGGCTGCCCAGGGCAGTGGTGGAGTCACCATTCCCACAGGTATTTAAAAGCCGAGTAGACGTGGTGCTGAGGGACGTGGTTTTGGCAATGTTGGGTTGATGGTTGGGCTTGATGATCTTAAAGGTCCCTTCCAACCTAGGTGATTCTATGATTCTATGAAATATGGCCCAGTTCGTTGTGTTAGTGAAGTCTGGGCTTAGTCTTTTCCCAAGGAGCCTGATAAGCATTGCTGGACTGTCCTCACAGCAGCGACAGAGGATACCATTGAAAGCACAAGCGTTTTCAACAGGTAAGGAGAAAAGTCCTGCACCCCCTGCACCTTCAGAAGCCACCAGGCCGGTGCTCAGATGGGCACACTCAGACTTTGCAGATACTTGGAGTCACCGTAAGTATCTCGGCATTTAAACCCCACCCCACTTCCAGATGGGGCATGCTGAATCCAGGTGTCGGTAGGAGAGCCGAAGCCTTTCATTGCTAATGAGTCCCGTCTCCCCCGGAGGAGTGTCAGTAAACGTTGACACTCTACACACACACACACACAAAAAAAAGAATCGTGCAAACGTTCTTCAAAGGCTGATGGAATAAACATGTAAATACAAGATGGGCTGATTTCCTACTGTTCATGTTTGCTCACTGTGAACATTTGGTTCACTTGGCTTTCCTCATTATTTCAGCTGGGGAAAGTCACTATATGAATTAATAGCAGATTTCCCCGCTGAAAATAAATGTTTACCAGTTGGAGTTTTTTTTCCTCCTTTTGGCAGAGACCAGGCTTTTTTGTCTGACTGCCTCCTTTTTGGCCTGCACATCCCTGAGGTGTGTAATTAAAGTGAGGGAATTTGCACATAGTGCTTTAGGGGCTTAATGAATAGAAAACACAGGATATTTCTTTGATTTGGTGCACACGATATTGTCAGAGTGTACATTTCCTTTGTAAATGGCAAAAAAGAGAGCCATAATAATATACGTGCATTCAACGCTGTGTGTAAAAAAAAAAAAAAATTAAGAAACCAAATAAAAGAACAGTATCTGTTTCCAAATTCTAATATAAAATACATTCAAAAGAGCAATTTAGATTAAAACAGGAAAAGCAGGAGCTTCAACATGGTTCAGAATTAACAATCAAGCTATACTTTCCTCAAGATATAATTTCACTTAGAGTAGGTGTGGAAGTCTTCGAAAAATTCATTATACAGAGCCACATGTGAAAATAAGATTTATGTTAGTAAAAGATTCTTCAGCTGCTCTTAAAAAACCACTATGCTAAATAGCACGTGTGTATAATGTACACGTAGCATCCAATCTGTGAGTTGGCATCTCTGCTAGGTCTCGCGTGTTCTGTGGATTGCGTGTTGAAATAATGTTGTGTGTTGGGGAAATGATGGGGGAAACGAGGGGGAAAAAGGGAAAATAAATTTTCTTTTCTGGACAGGTCTTTTTTTGGGGGAGCTGTAAACAATTCACGTTGTTGTATATGGAACTGCCGTGATGGTGAGGTCAGTGCAAATACATTTTCTCTCTTCACGAGACCCATGCAGAGACCATGACCCAAGTTGCGCACCCTGTGGACCTGGTGAAGAGGTACAGCCAGAGAACATGAAGCACAGACCACAACTACAGTCTTTCAAGTGACCCAGCTCATCCCAACCCAGCTCAACTTCTGCCCCGCCAGGTGATACAGCACATGGGACATGATTCCTAGCGTTCCCTGTCCTGTCCCCAAGTGCTCAAACATCCTGTCCTGTCTCAAACATCAAGGATGAAGACAACTGAAGCGACCTATCCTCTTCTTCTGAGCACCATAGAGAGGAGGAGATGTCTCCAATACACCTTCTGTACACTCTTTATGTAAGTTGTGAATACCAGGGGTCTGGCCAGGAGTATCTGTGTTGCACAAGTGCCAAAATACAAATAATTTCATGCAAGGAGCAAAGCAGGTTCACCATTCTCCCGTTCAGCGGAGAGCAGTCCTAGCCTGCCTAGGACCGAAGGCCCAAGGCAAAAGCTGATGCTGTGATCCTCTGCTTAACAGATGGATGGTGACATGCTGGAACAGATTATCTGGTGAGACGGTGCAATTTCCAGCACTTGAGGTCTCTGAGGTATCTTCCAGCCCTATTGCTCAATGAATCTATAATTCATCCTTCCGTGAGCGAGTCAAGTCGCTCCCTCAACTCTCAAAACAGCATGCAAAGGACAAATTGCTCTTTTTGCATCTCTTCCCACTAAGCAGAAGGCAAAATAAGACATGGGGTGGGAATGCAGGGAGAAAGGAGTTCACCATCTCCCCACAGCTCTATTCCATCCAGTCTACAAAGCTTTGTACGTGTTTATTCAAATCAAAAAAAATTAACGTGAAAATATAAATTTTCTCTTCTTTCCTTTGACCCTTCTGATATCTTCTTCACAGCAGAAGATTAAGTTCAATTTCAAGAATCCATTCGAGAAGAAATGCATGTAGAATTGAAAAAGAAGCATTTTATCATTAAAAGAAGACATCCCAGGGCCTGTTAGGGGATACCAGCAGAGACAGGCTGGTTTGTTGGGACCTCAGACCTTATCCTCCTGGAATTTCCAGCTCTGTCTGGCACACCTGAAAAAAGTAGCTAATCCAAACGGTTTATTTCAGGTCAGTATTATTATTACTACAATATATTTCTATAACAGGCAGGATTTGGGGACTGAGATTATGAATTATCTCAACTTCAAGGTATTTATTCTAACTGTAAATGATCTCCTTGACCTTCCCTCATTCTCACTCCATCAATGTGCTGGACTTTATTATCTAAAGCCAAATCTAACATTACTTAAAGTCCATAAGCGGCACGATCCACTTGTAACAATGTTATTTGCAAACTGTCAAATAAATTAAAAATTCAATTAATCCGCTGACACCCCATCCTGTTATTTCCCTGATCTGGAAAGACAGAAGTAAAACCCAAGTATGTCATCCCAGCTTTCTGTGGGCATTTCTGTATGTCTCAGAGTCATATCCCAGCTCCATGCGAGTCAGAGCCATTCCAGCCTCTGCTCAGCAGGTCCACAAAGTCAAGGCAAAGTCAAATCTTGTTGGGTTCGCTGTATTGCCCCATCCGCTAGTCACCCACTTGCCAAGCAATGGGGGCATTTCCAGAATACAAATTTGCATTATGAAGTCAATATATTTTCTATGGGTTTCAGGGTTGCCTTTTTAATTTATAGAGAATAAGAAGAGAAAAACCACACAAGTACACTCAAAGAACAGCAATGCAAGAAGTACAATGTTGCCTGGATAGAGCTGGAAAGGAGAAGGGTGTTTAGTCTCTCCAGCTGCATGGGTTTCCTTGCCTGCCGGACACGCAGCAGTGTTTGTAGGATGTGGGAACTGCTTCAGGGAGGCGGATTCATCTGGCACCCCAAGGACAGAGTTAGCAATGCTCTTCAGCAGCCAGTGCACACAGAAACGCTGCCATTTATATATAATGGCTATGTGACATTCCCTGATCTTAAAATAACAAAGCATTTTAATCACAGAGACTTTGACCTTTTGGTCAAGTGGAACGCTTGCTATTTAATTTCTTTACTTTTCATACAGCACGTTAGATCCTCCCTGTAAAGTAACTCAGGAGACTGCTCAGCAGAGAAAGGCTGGTTTTGTGGTAAAGGCAACCACAAAAGGTTCAGTTCATGTCTGTATACAGCCTTCCCAGCTGGATTCAGGCAATTTGCTCACGCTTTGACCCATCCAACCCCATTTTCAGCTGTCCAAAGCGGACATGCAAGTGTCTCTCTGCATCCTCTGGGAAGTCAGCAGAAAGGAAGGAGCATGTTCACAGGATAATTCAGCCTACGTGGGGCTTAAAATGCATTTTAGAGACACCTCTTTCTCCAGTTTCCAGTCTGAAGTGGACTATCAGGCCCCTACATGCAGAAATTTGCTGCCTTGGTTACAGGCCTGAAGATTCAGGTTTTTTTAATCCTGCTCTTCCAGCCAGGAAGATCCAAATGGCACCAAGAAGTCAGATTTTGAGGATCAAAAGCAGGAATGAGGCCAAGAAAGAGAGTCCCACGTTCTCATACAAGAGATGGTTTGCATAGACGTGTGATCTCAGCCGATCCAGGCAGGCAAGACTGACCTGGGCTAACAGCCCTACTGCCGGTTCCCCCTCTAATCCCAGGCAGCATTTGGAACCCTCTGAGGGTCACCCACACAAACTACAGAAGAAATCTGTCAAATTGGCTGAGCCTCTTCAAATAGCACATTCCTACAGGTGCCTACCCACCAGGAAACAGTGATTTCTATTTCTTTGCATATGGTCACTGAATTTTGTCAAGCACCATTAGAGCGTCCATGATGAATTGGATTGGAGTTTTCTAGCAAATCCATGCAATACCAGCAGCCACAAAGGCTAGATGAACCACCTCCCACCCTGCCTTCAGATGGACCACACCATAGCCTGCTGCATCCCAGATCAGAGCTTTGCTCCTTGAGCTGAAGGAACTCCTCTTAAAGGCCATCGCTGGTAGGTTGCTCATCCTTCTACGAGATGCTCTAAAGAACCGACCATCACAGCTACATGGACACTTCTATGTGCAAATGACCACAGCAGCTCTGGTGACAGCATGGTGAGAGCTCTGGTGTTGGTGGGGGTAATGCCAAATCACATAGTGGCATGGTGACTCCCATTCAAACCACTCCAGCTCCCACTCAGAGCACACAATTCTACCCACACCACACTTACAGCCCCCGCCCGCACATCCATCCCACACCATCCGCTGTGATCACCAAGAAGAAATTACTCATATGCTAAAAGCAGTACTGAATCATTCATGAGACATTAGTCCTTTCCACATGAACCCCCATAGCTGCTGGCCCATGATGGAATTAAAGTTCTTTGTACTCTACTGCCAGGACATCTGAGCAGGGGAGAGCGGAGAAAGGGGACACTCAAGTCTAGTAGCCACTAAAAAACAAGCATGAGTACCTAGAACCTCTTTCCTAACACTGCCAAAATTGTGCAGTGATGTGTTAATAGACTCATACAACTTAAAAGTAAGTTATTTCTCGTCTGTCCTGGTGCCCACAGAGAACATTTCAATGCCAACAGATGTCTTCAGAAGGTTGTCAAGAAAAAAGCCTTCCTGCCAGACCTTCACTGTATCTGCCACAGTCCTGATCAGGTTCAAAACTGATGGGGCAGCAGGGTGGACCAGCCACACCCTGACCTCCCTTCAAGCCCCATCTTCCACGATTTTGTAACAGCATCCAGCTAGACTAAAGGAAGATGCGGACTTTCAGTGTGTAGATGTGGACATCCATCGCCTCCAATGGAGCCTGAATCCTTCTGTGGAAGAGGCTTGAACTTTCCTCATCTCAAATCAGCAACGCCCTGGGCACTTAAACAGGCACTAAAAACTATAATGAACTTAAATGCACTAAAGACTCCACTCTCCTCTCTCCATTTAAGCAGCTTTATGTCATTTAACTCAATACAAACTTCTGCCCAGTCCATCCTTCCCCCACGGCCACCCAGCACAGTTGGGCAGCAGAGGGACCCGCTCCCCATTGGAAGTCTTTCCATTTTCCTCCCAGCCGAGAAGTAGGAATGTGAAGGCAGAGTGTCTCAGGACTTACAATAAAAACCCCACCGTCTGCTCCTCAACTTTCAACCTTTCCCTCCTTCACCCCCCCCCCTTTTCACAGGGCTCTCATTGCAAGCTGCTCATGTTCCCGAATACCATGGGTCATCGTCTTCCCACAGCCTCAGGAGCTGCAACCTGCTGAGGCCACAGTGCCAGAAGGCAGCTCTTTCCCTCTTTGTGGTTTGCAGCTTATTTTTTCACATTTTCCTAAAGGGAAGAGGCGCTCGGACTGGGTGTTAACCACCACGCACACATTTTCGTTTGGCCGTGTTGGCGGCAGCTCTTGGTTGTGTAAGCACCAAACTGAAATTCAACCAGCTTCAGCTATTCCCTTCTCTGAGCTTCTCGAAGGGACTTGCGAGGAATCCATATGCATTTGTAGCGCCGTTTTAAAATCTAACCACTCGGCAGGGGCTGCCAAATTTCAGCCCACAAGCAAATTCTTACAACCGAGCTGTAACCCTTCAAAACGGAGACTGCTAACATATGGTTGTGTCAGTGGGAGCTTCTGTAATGCAATTTATTGTTGTGTAGGCTCTTTCAAGCTACTACACATGAAAGGTAAAGGGAACATTTACTCTTCGATGGGAGTTTAATCTAAGATTTACCTCATTTGAAACAAAACCGTCATTTGCATCTCGAATACATAAGCAATCACCTGTAAAGAGTGCTTGTGAATAGAGACGTCTTGACTGTCATCAGAGCCTTTGTTCCTGACCAGGGGGGTTTGCCTAAGAAGAGGCGACAGAATTCAGTCCCCCTCCAGACAGAATGCAGGAAACCCACTGATATCGCTAGAAAACAGTGATAAATAAAGGAAAGCGCTCTCATGAAGTGGAACAGATATTCACAGCTAACATGGGGCTTGCGCTAGCTTCATTCTGCTGCATGCATATATAATATATAATTTAATTCCTCCATGCTTTGCCTTCCGTGCCCTTTTTATATCTAACCGTTACAGTGTATGGTTAAGGCTGCAAACAGAAGTAATCTGTTGAAGAGAAAGTGCTTGATCTGGTACAAGCAATAAAAGATGAAGCTATTCGACAAGACGGTGAAGTGTGGTCACTACTTGGCCTCCTCATCTCCACCGGTTCCAGGAAGGGATGCCCAGTGGTGCAGGATCCCTTTGTGTGGCTTTCTCCACCTCAATCAAATCGGTATAGTGAGCTCGTTGACAACAAAGCACCTCTTCAAAATGAGGATACAGAGTTTGGGAGTTAAGGATGATTAAAACCGAGTCCCTTTACTCAGTATAATCTGGGTCCAGCAGGGCGACAAGCGCTCTCTTCCAGACCCAGACAAACACTTGTGCAGCATCTAGCTTCAAGCCTGGCCACAGAGCCAGGACTTTTCTTAGATGAGAAGGACAGAGAGCTCACCACTTTCATTTTTTTTCCTTTTTTTTTTTTCCTTGTGTAACTTCTACCTACAAAGGCACAACATTAAGTAATCACTGACCAGGCCATAATTCAATAACAAGACCTCAAGCTCTGACCTACCACTGCCTCCAACTGAATTCCTTAGTCTGAATGCAGGATGAAGGTACCTAAAATACATCAACTTTGGGAAGTGCTTTCTCTAAAGTCTTGTGCTCCTCTTGAGGGGTTCTGAGTTAAGACACAGATTGCAGAAAACATTATGGAATTTTTTTTCCTTCAGGGCAATTAATTTAACACAAAATTTCAGTTGGGCTAACATTGAAAGATTGAAAGACAGCTCAGATATTCATCTGTGGCTCTGAAGTGGGTCATTGCAGAAGCACATAGACTACAGATTAAAGACTAGCAATTGGGGGGGGGGGGAAGATATTTTTAATAACTTTAAGAGATGGAGATGGTCTTTTCTTTCCATGATGTGAGGACTTTGAAACCTACCAATTGTCTTTACATACCATCAGAGTTATCTTTCAGAGCTGATCCTTTTAGTAGAAATTCCTGTCCAATATGTATACCAAGAATCTCCACATGACTCCTCAATACCAAATGCCCAGGAGACCCAGCTCCAGCTTCCCTATACAGGGCCATTTGCAAAGGACACCAACTCTCTTTCTCATGTAATACCCATTATCTTCTCCAGCTAACGTCATAAGATATTAAAAATTGCCCTTTTTTCAGTAGTTTACTCTGACTATCAAGCAATGAGTGCCCTGGTTACTATAAAAGTCATGCACACATGTCTTCTGCCAGCATGGTGTCATGTCTTCTGTCAGTGTGTTATTTAGTACTCAATGTTCCTATTATCTTCAAACTGGCTCTGGATTTGTTCCAAAGACTGCAATGTTATTCATGAAAACTTTGGTGGAGGTTTTACAGTGTGTTTGAGCAATAGGTTGAAACAATGCAGAGTTTGGGGGGGGGAGAAGACACGGAGATTGGGTTTTTCAGGGAAAGACAGAGGATGTTCATATGTACATGTGCCAATTATCAATCTGAGAGTCCATGTTAATCTGTCTGGATTATCTGTCTGGATAAAAGGAATTCTGTGTGGTGAGGAAAATGTGAAGCACTGATACATGGAAGGAGAGAAATTGCTCTCCTAGACAGGAATCACCAGGAGGACTCCCAGTCAGGGTAAGCCCCCTTGCTACTTTGATTATTTGCCAATTTATTACCATGTCTGCTTTTCCAAGCAAACAAATAAACAGAGCAGAAACCTGAAACACATCCGTATCAGGCTTCGAGATGAGACATTAGCAAAACTTTCATAAATAATTTTTCAGAGCTAATTTGGCTACTTCTTTGTCTCCCCAAATCCTGTCACTCTAAATCAGTGTAAGAGCTACCCTCCCTGGATGGCTCAGTTTTACCATTACCAGAATTATTCAAGCATATTAGCAGACTTCTAGCCAAGAATACCTTGTGGTCTGATGTAAAGTCTTGTTGTCCTTGTTTAAACCTTCATTTCTTATATTTGTTAGAACAAACAAGCGATTGAATACTGTATTAGAAAGAATATGATTTATTTTTCTTAGTTAATATATTTGCGCTGTGGCAGAGACTCGGGGGATGAATATTTTACTTCCTTGACAGCCCTAAAGGGACAACACTTACAGAGCCTGATCTCAGACTGTTCTTGCAGTCTGCAAGTGGCATTTTGCAGTAGAGGCAAATTTTCAGATGCTAAGAGAACTTTTGCTTATAAAAAAGAAAACAAAACCCGAAAAACATCACTTTCGCCCTCTTACTTAGGTACTGTGGTTTTGGTATCTGCCTGCTTGGGTCTGAATTCACTCTTTTCCATGGATGAGCAGTGTTTTCAATGCGATAGCAAACCCACAGAGGCTTGCACACAGGTGGGAGCGTTTGGCCCAAGCATGAGCAGGCTGTAGGATCCATATTGGGGAGAAGGCTGGTGTGCAGGCAGGGACCACGACTTAGGTATGGAGTGGGAACCTCTTCAGAGCATCCGTTCTCCACCTGAGTCCTGTTTCTTTTTGTCCCCAGACCCGTAGCAGTAAGCGAAGGGAGACCTTGAGTCTTTTTTCTGGCCAGTGCTCACCACACACAGCTGCTCTCTTCTTGCTGCTCTGCACACCCTAAACTAACTCTCTGCTCCTTGCCACCGGTCCTTACGACCGAGGCCCAGCATTTTCTACAGAACAGACCACCTAGATACCTCTTGCAACAGGATGATTAGTTTCTCTCAGCCTGATTAATCTGGGCTTTGGCTCATACAATATTTGGGCTATTAGCGGTAAAAAAGTAAACGGAATCAGTGAGTAGTGTACAGGTCAGAGATAAAATATTGACGCCATACTAAACTTCCAATCAGATCAGGACCCCGCTGAGCTGGGTATGACACAAACACAATGTAGGAGACACTCTGTGCTATGGAGAGTTTAAAGTGTGACATATCAAAACACACAAAAGGTAGGATGGGAATGTCCCCAGGGCCACGCAAAGGTCCAGTAGCAAAGCCCGAAGAAAATCCAAGATTTTATGCTTTCCCTGATAAAACATGTAGGAGCAGTCTATGACCTGGAAAAGAAAAGCTGTTAAAAAGGATATAAAGGGGGATTCTATTTGGGTTCATTCTTGCACTGTTTGAGCCACGGATCCAACCATGAAGTGCATGGACAACGCAACTTCTCCACGACCCGCTGTGTGGAGAGGCACAAAGGCTGCAAGAAGACAGAAAAGAAGGAGAAAAAGAGACTGAACTGGGAGTTCCTGGTTTGTTCCAAGCAACCAGGGCAAAGATCAAGGTCTTTCCCAAGCATTTATCACAGGTACACATCTCTAGTCCGCACATCACCTAGCACCCAATATTGCAAAGGCAGGTTTACCCACGAGGCAGCAAGCTCTGCCAAATGCACTGATTCATTGAGGACTTGCTTCCTAACAAAGGTGCTGCCAAATAAAAAAAAAAAAATGTAGTCCCAAACCTCTCTAAACCCTGAATGTACATACTTCAGCTGCCTGCTATCTCTGAAATCAGATCTGGATTCAAAACACATGGCTTCTGCTTGTCTTTTCTTCCCAGGAACGATACTATAAGGGACGAGGCGATATATTTAACAAAGCTGTTATGCAGTTTACTGATTGTGATTATTCAAGGCAAATGCTTTGAAGTAACAGCTTAGTGCAGAGTGACAGTAAACAAGATATAGAGATATACCTAGATGAGAAGAAAAATAAATGGCAATTAGAATTGATATTCTAGATGTAGAAAATGACGGTAAGACCTCAATCTCCAGCAACGACACCCTGCATTTGTATTGCCACTTCCCTGCGAGATCTCTGGGACAAATTACAAATGGCAATGAGACATCACTGAACCCCCAAATGGACATTAGCCTAGATACTCTATAGCCAAGGCAAAAGCGGAACAAAGAAAAGGGGAGCCCTATTTAGATCTCCTGTGCTAATGCTCAGGGTTGACCTAAGCACCTGCAACAGCATTTAAGTTCAAGACAACGACAAGCAATTCAGACCAGCTCTTGACTTCCAACACAGAGAACGCAGAGGAGTTGGGGACTGTATTCAGACAGACCACTACAAGACTATTTTTGATACTGTCACTTCCCCTCCCCGTCCATTGCACTGGGAACCGAGGACTAGCAGTCACGGACAACATGGGGCAGACCTGTTCCTCAGCATCATACCATGTTCAGCTTAGGTATGGTACCCATGGGGGTACCAGAGTCCAGGCCTAAAGGACTTGCTCAGGACTGGCCAGAGAGTCCACGGGAGACCCAGAAACAGAATCCAGAAGCCTTGACTGAAGTAGAAGGTAAATGTGCAGGTTGGACACTCCAGCACCTCTCTCAAAGCTCATGTGGGATGGAAATTCTCACAGGAAGCATGGAGGTCCCTGCGTGGTGTCCTAGGAGAGGTGGCAGTTTGTAAATTTATAAACTGAGCACAAACTGAAGAACAGTCAGAAGAAGAAATACAATCTTCTCTTTTCTAGTCTCTTTTGGCTTCTCTTACAGGCAAACCTGCTTGCCATCAGTTTTCAATAGTCTGGACAACGACTATACTCATTTTAATTTTCTGATTTCCATAAATCTTCCTTTGTGGGCCCAAGACACATTGGTTGCAATGGGGGAAAATCTTCGGGTGGTGAATGGAATTGTACTAATTCCATTGCTTTCAGTGGAGGAGTTTGCCTACAGGCTCTAAAGTGTGCCTATGCAGATTTTAAGGGTTCAACATAGACACAAGCAGGCAATCCCATGGCATAGCCAGGCACTCGTAGAACCGCAGACTTTTGCTGCAAGTTCCCAAATCTCCTCAACCCATTACAATTACATACGTTCTTTCCTCATCCAGAAATCCCCTTCTCCTGTAAACGACCAGAGATGAACAAGGAGGTGGCCAATACAGCAAAACAATGACCTGCCTTCAGGGTGCCCACAAGACTCCTTCCTAGCCCTGGCATGGGTGACAGCCTGGACAACACTGGAGAGTTCAGATTCACCCCCCTGTTAACTTTCTCACTTCCATTTCCTCCCGAGCATTCCTGTTTCTGAAGTCTGTAAAATGCCACTGTTCCAAGGGGTAAAGCAAAGAATTATGACTTATCATGAACACTGTATGCAGAACATTGCTCTCTTTTTTTTTTTCCTTTTGTTCCTACCTAATTCTATTTTTTAGAAAAATTATTAAAACTAATTGCATTATTTAATCCCATCACATAAAATCCTCCAGTGTTTCATTAATCAATGTAATCAAGCCAATCAAAATAGATAAAGGAGATCTTTTAGCAGGCTTTGATGAGATTTTATCAAAATCTCAGTGCATATTGTAAAGCCTTAGCATCCTCAGAAGCAAACTAGCTGTAGAATGTGGAGGCTTTATCAAGCAGGCACTAATAAAGCAGATGATGCTTGGGCCATTTTAAGAGGCTCTCCATATTAAACGAATAACAGCGATGTTTTTGTATTATATATAAAAAACACAAAAGCAAATGGAAATAGCGTTCATTTTGTATACATAGATTGCTATAAAGCAATCGCTTTTTTTTAAGTAATGAAGAAGATACATGTCTGTGAGTCAGCAGACCATAAAGCCAGAATACTGCAAGGAAAATGCAGTGGGTAATGCAAAGGTTAGATCAGAACAGCTGTAAGTGAAGAGCCTTATTAAAAGCACAAACCATTTCCTTTTAAATATAGTACTCTTACTCCACATCTGAGTCTCAAGCAAATACGAATGAATAAGCTGGGTCTTCTGCAACACCGGTGTTTGCGCCTCTCCTTCCCCCTTCAGGCCACAGCTCCCACTCTTCATGTTTTTGCACCGACTAATCAGGAGTATGAGCTGTTGAAATACTACCACAAAAAAACCCCAGAAATTAAAAGGGAGATGATGTAATACAGCACCATAAAACCAGGAAAGGTGTGTGGTTGGTAGATGCTACGCTAGAAACACAGATCGGTACCAGGTTGAACGAACGTCTTATCAAACACTTTGGCCAGAAGAGATACAACTGGGATCCCATCTGATGGACTTGGTGAACATAGTATAAAATGCCATCAGTCTTTCTCTCTGGTAACCGCCCCGGCAGTTAGTCTGACTTCTCAGATATGACAATTACAATAGTTACTAATCCACAAACGCAAAGACTTGCCAACACCAAAAATCCCAAGCTCTTGGGTTAAACAATTCCTATCTGATCTAGACCTACAAACCGCTGCAAGGCCACCACCCCTCAAGGGACGTCCTCTCCTACCACTGCATTACTAGCACTGGTAGCAGAGATGGTACTAACAGAATCTCTTGGGCAACCTGTGGACAGAAACATCTTTTACTTGCCCAGAGTCCTCCATCTCAGCTACTACAGGCCATCCGTGAAATTCAGTGACTGCACGGTCCACTACAAATACTGTACCACTCGCCAGTCTTTGTCCTGCCCTCTTCATTTTCACGTGTGCCTGGGCCAGCCGTGGGGTCACCAGCACAGCTGGGATGAGAAGACACCGTGCAACACCCAGTAGTTCGGTGCAATGCTCCTCAGCATCTAGTAGCCCAGGAAACCTCCGGCAGTTACTCCCTTGGCTCAGTCCAGCCTGGTTTAGGACACCCCAAAAAATCACATCCCAGGGGAACAGACCTTGAAGCACCAAAGAAATCAGCCTGACCATTAGCACTCCTTGCCTACAAAGCAGAGGGATGAAAAATGAGCGCTGCCTTCTCTTACAGCTACCTCGACACTTGTTCCAGCTGAAAACATAGGAAGTTTCATCACTTTCTTTCATTTAAAGACGCTTTGGGCCCAACGCTCCCACCCCAGCTGGAGCCGTCTTCTCCTTCCCTTTTTTCTCTGAGGCTACAACATGGAGACAGGCAACAGGTAGAGCTCCACGTTGGCCATTTTCACAATGAGTTCAGCCCTTCAAAAGGCATCGTTAGGGCTTAATCACGGCAGGAGTAAAATCCAGGTGAAATAATGAAGGAGAAGGATCTTGGGTTTTATTTAAAATCAGGCAACATGGCGCCACTTGGTTGCTTAGAAATCTGCCGGGCTGAGTGCGTAGGTAGGAGCCTGAAAACAGCAAAATCTAGCGAATGCTGTAATTTCGCCTTATGTTGTGCTTCTGTTTCAATTCTGTGATGCAAATGGTTTTAAGTGGAATTAAGCTTGTCTCACTCGCAAGCAGACTTTGCTTTTCCACAGCCTTCCCCCCACTCCCTTTCCTTTATCCAAGCACCCAATAAACACAGCTCGATTTAAAAATAAAACCAGGACTGAGCGAAAAACAGTGCGGGAGGCCACGGATGTGAGCACCTCCAGCCTGATCCAGCTCTCCGGGCTGGGGACTCAAAGGAGCATCCCCGCTCTGCCTCTGCTGCAAAATCAGAGCCGACACACCTGATGCAATCCCATTGACACGGAGCAGGAGTTTTCCTTCGAGAGAGTCGTCCTATTTACTCTTGAACACAACTTTGCGTTACCAGATCCCACGCATAATCCCTGCGGTGCCAAAAAGTCACTTCACGTAAGCTGAAATCAGAGTTTTCTGGTTACACACAAGGTCAAACTAGGCTCAAAACATTGTCCCAGCAAGTTAAAACACCAAAAATATTCTCTGGAAAAATTAGTGTAACTCCACTGGAAGGAGCGCTGTGTGATGCGCGGAGACTCTCGCTCATTCCTTATAGCCATCACTAGCCATTACAATCTGAGGATGAAGTCATCACATTAACTGGTTAATTAGCCAGTATAGCTAGTCATGTCCTAACTACTGTCACCAGAAGGAGATTTGTTCCATCTCAATATTCAGCCATTAGAGGAATAAACCCAGAGATTCAGGGTTGGGGAGGGAAGGGGGGGGGGGGGATTATTCCCATCCTCACCATTTTGTAACAATTTTTTCATTCCATTGGAATTATTTTTATTGTCCTTTTAAGAAGCTGAATTACATCAAGGGGAGGTATAAAACTTGGATTTGGGTTTTGGGTTGTTTTTTGGGTTTTTTTTTAATTTATTTATTTGGTTTTTTACATCTTTAATTTAAAATAACGGGGAGGGAGAGACATTGTCATGGGATGCTGGGATCCCAGTCATCCCAGCGCGCCACGCCGCCACTGCTCTTTGGACGGCCATCACAGGAGCCCGGCAGCAAGCTGTGGACGAGGTCCTTCCAAGCAGCAGCATCTGGCTCTCTGGCAAGCGGAACAGGCGGCCGTGCCGGTGGCGTTGGAGTCGCCCCTGGCTTTGTCACGCGGGGAAGCTGCTGACGGACTGTCTGGGTTGCTCTGCCCTCGTCTCAATTACGTTTTCCGCAGATATGCGCCACGGAGGGTGCATAAACGGCCACGCTGCGGGCAGGACCTACCCGCTGGGGCTCCTCCGCGCACCGCGTTGTGGTTATTTCCCAGTGCCCGCACCAAAAGTGCCCCACAAGCCACGGCTCACACCCACGCGGAAGAACGACCAAAAAAGGGTGTTCCTGTGAATTTCAGCCTGCCTCTCAGGATGCTATATTAGCAAAAACCCGCCTGACATTTTCGCGTAGTTGTGTTTTTATGAATAGCCGGTTAATCAACATGTTTTCTGAATTTTTTGTTTTGTTTTGTTTTTTCTTTTTCTTTTTCCCTTTCTTTTCGCAAAAGCTTTGCTCCTTCACATCGGGGAAGGTAAATGTCTCTTTTTTCCCGCACCGTCAGCAGCGCAGCCGCAGGTGGTGGGGATTTCTAGAGCGCTGGGATCAAGGAGAGGCTCCGAGCAGGGAATATGGTGTTTTACGCACGCCGGCTCCCTCCCTTCTTCACCCACTTCCCACAAGTGAAACAATTGCAGCAGACCTGTCCAAGAGTGGAATTTATTAATTATTTTTTAAATTAGTATAAATGCAACCCAAACCTGCTCATATTAAAGGAATTAAGGGATGTCACACTATGTGGGGAGAACTAAGCTATTATTTTATTTCTTGATTGATAGTAAGTTCACTGAAAATTTGAGTATCGTGCCGTCCAAAATTATTTGCAAGTGTGGGTGAAATTTGGAAAATAAAGAAGCCTTAATTCATTTGGATGTTCTTCTAAGGAAGACTTTATTTTGAAAATGCCAGTGTTGGTTTTGGTTTTTTTTTTTAACTTCCAAATTGAACTTCTATTTTTCATTTTAAAACAGTGTTTTCCTATCAAAAACAGACTAAAGAAAGGAATTAAATAGCCTAAAACCAAAATATTTTATGTCAGCTGAGCACAATTTCTGTGCTTGATTCAAAATCACATTGCCAAGGATTTTTAAATTATCTGTAAAATCTGGGAGGAAAAAAAATACCTGTTTTCAGTTGTATATAGTCCACTTCAGTCTGCTTCAGTCACCAAAAAGAAAATGCATTATCCACCCAGCTCCGTGCGTAAGGTGCTCAGAAGCCTACGGAAGGATTTAGGATTAACGCATTGACTTTTCCATCAGCCAGATAACTCCCTTCCGTGTCAGCTCAAGAGAAGACAAAGTTGGAAGCCCAAGTCTGGAGCAGATGAACGGGTTGGTACTGGCTGAGTTTTCTATGGAATATCCTAACAAGAGTCAGTTTGGGAAGAAGTTGAGGTTAGAAGCGTGTCTGTGGCGCTGCAGAGAAGAGGGAGATCCCAGCTGTTGGCCAGGTGACCACTCACGGAAATTTCAGCAGGAGGATTTTGGGAGCGAGAGCCATTCCCAGGTGGTTTAAGGCCTTTGTAAGGATTCAGCATGGCGGGTTTGCCTCCGAGCAAGGAGGGGGGACAACAAAACAAAAAACAAAACAAAGCAAAGCAAAGCAAAGCAAAGCAAAGCAAAGCAAAACAAAACAAAAACAACGGGAAGGGAAGGGAAGGGAAGGNAGGAAAGGAAAGGAAAGGAAAGGAAAGGAAAGGATAAAAAACCCCCACTTTTACCATAATAGAAAGGAAACACAGAATAATTAAAGTACAAACTGATATTTGATGTATTTATAAATGTTCCTTAGGGACAAATAATTGAAAGTATTTGATCCATGGTTTTAATAAATTTGGAATCTAGTCTCATCTTCCCTCTCCCAAGCCACACAGACAGGCAAAAACGGGCTCTAAGAAGAGGGCATATCCAGTGCCACTTCCACAGCCACCACTGCCGTATCCCCTGAGACACCAACAGCCTGGCTCCTTTCCACTTTCACCACAAGGACACGGGTGATGTTAGTGCATAAAAGGAAGAAGAAAATATTTCAGTGAAAGGAGAAAACTCCCAAGGCTATTCACTCCTATATCCCGAGATATCCCGTATGCTGAGGATGGGTGCTAACGCATGGAGTTGCTCAGCTCCTCCTCAGGACACCACTGCTTTCCGGAGGAACAGGAATGGGAGGCTGCAGGGTGGCTATGCAATTTTGGGCAGATGCCTCAATACTCTTCCATCCTTTAAAAAAGGGAGAACTTTTCAGCATATAAATTTGCAGTTCTTTGGTTCCCAATGAGGGACCTGGCTTGTTGAAATACAACTAGTTCTAATTAAGGCAAGCAGCCAAATTAAGCCCTTGGAGTTGCATGGTCCATACGTGCAACTGAGTTCCCTAAAAGGCCAGGAACACGAGGTATGCAGAAGGCAAAAGCAACTCTTTGTAAATGTTGATGAGGCTCGCTATTGGAATGAGCACCTTGCACTCTTGATCTGCCTCAGATGTGTAGCCACATGAGTTTTTACACATCCTTCGGTTAAACCTGAGTGAAATTTAGCACTCTGGGACATCATGCAGAGTTGTCCGCTTGCCCATTTCTCCATGGGTCTCTAAACCACGTAAATGGCGCTTCCTCAAGGACCGTGGAAGTGTCATTTGAAATTCCTGCTCTGAAAGATGTTGTGAAAGTGTTATTTCCTTGGATTTTGAAGACAGGCAATAAGACGCCTGAGAAAGGGATGTCAGTGTGTATGTGAAAAACAGTTGAGGCACCAGACCAGTCCTCCCACAAGCTTTTTGCATGACCTTAATTCGTAGGACAGTTCCTCCCTTGCAAAACGGAGATAACACATGCCTATAGCGTCCAGGTGTGGTGTCAATTAATTCATTCTCACTGGTAATGCATTCACGTGCTAGATTAATTTCACAACTAATCATAATTTAGGTATTAAATAATAAAAACTTTAATAACTAGAGTTTCATTCAGCATGAAGTTCTTTTATCAATTCACCCATAAATATCCGATTATTGGTCAGCCTATTTTTTTTTTACAATCCATAACAACCTTGTCTACATTTTCCTAACGTGCCCAACTGCATTTCTCAAAACCGTTTTGCTGTTTCCCTTCCAGGCTGATTTTTCTGTCAAGTTTTTGAGTTATGCACAAGTTTGACAAAATGACCCCATTTGAAGCAAAAAGGTACAAACTTCTGAGACTCAATGCCGCCATGTGAAAACCATCTTTGTGGGAGTGTAGAGACCCATTTCTCTCCAAAACATTTTTCCGCAAAACCAAGGCCCACTTGGGCTGCAAAATTAGCTCTTCTGCCTGAGAAAGAGCTTGTGCATCTATTTATTTTAGTAAATGGACTTGGATTTGTGATGCCAAAAAATCTGGAGTGTTAAAAGTCCTGTGTTTCATCGATAATAATTTGTACATCTCACATGGGAAAGCTTTTCTGAGTGACAACCATAGGGTAAAATACAGCCAGTGCTGTTTATATTAGGGTGGGTTTTTTCTAATAGGCTTTATATAATAACCCCTGTAACAATTAACCCAAGCACAGAGGCTGAAACTATCTACAGTACAAGAGCACAACATGAAAATAGAATATTTTATTTAAAAATAGGCTCTAGTTTAAAAATTCTTAGTTATGTGAAAGGAATTGGCTTTCTTCCTTTCGGGTGTTTCTTTATTAAAGAACTGCAGTAAGTTAAGGAGCAATAATACTATAGTTTCCATCTCTGGACAATGCCTACATCAAAAAATGTTGAAAAGATGCATTTCAATAATATGTTTAAATTGCTGACATAGTTTGTGACTGGCTTTACCGCATAGACTAAAGGAAAGACTGCAACTTATTCTGAATTTCTCGTTGGATATCAAACATGTAGATTTATGGACTAAATCACAGCAAATGCCCTAAATATGAAGCTATAGAAACCTACTCCCAGCTCCGTGCTCAGGTACGCATCCTCTAGCCGTAGTCCAAAATCCTACAGGTAGTCCAAAAGCAAAGTATGAGACAAGAAGAAGATCCTGGGGCTAAAACCAAAATATTACAAGAACCAAACGGGGCTGAAGTTTCTGCTTTCCTATATTTCACTAAAGACAAGAGCATGATGCGATGAAGTGAAAATATATACTCTCCTTTTCCTCAAAAGCAATAGAAGGAAGAGACACGTGGCACAGCAAGTCCTAGCTGGACATTCATGCCCCGGCCAAGTCCACCTTCCTGCACATCCACACCCACGCGCCAGCCCCAAGGACTCTCCCCACACACAGGACTTGCGAGCACTGTGCCACATCCCCATCACTGCTCCATCCTCCTCCTCCCAGCTTCATCCCCATCGCTGCTCCATCCTCCTCCTCCCAGCCGCATCCCCATCGCTGCTCCATCCTCCTCCTCCCAGCCTCATCCCCATCGCTGCTCCATCCTCCTCCTCCCAGCCGCATCCCCATCGCTGCTCCATCCTCCTCCTCCCAGCCACATCCCCATCACTGCCCCATCCTCCTCCTCCCAGCTGCAGGCAGGGCTGAAGAGCTCGTTTCACCCCTTTCTCTTCTCCAGCAGACTATTGCCTTTGGACCAGCCCTCATCCCAGCACTGCCCAGAGAACTGGAACGGAAGGACAAGACAGAGCACCGGTCATGGTTCTTCTCCTCAAACGAACCCCTGCAGCCAGCCCGCCTCTCACCCATCCTTGCCGTAGCGAGCGTCAAATAAACTACCAGCATATTTTATCTATTATCAGATCTGCACCTCGTCCTGATGGCTCTGGCCTTACACATAGGAAGAGAAGTTTGGGGTTTGGAGGACATTCTCCAGGTCTACAACCATAGACACCAACAAGCCAGACTATGCTTCAGGTGGCCAAACCAAGACACCTCGGAAGGGTTCTGCTCTCGCTAATTAGGTTGTCGGCACCTCCTGAACTCAGACCCAGCTTGGTGTTCAATGTCAATCGAGATGCCACATCAGCTGGGGTAGCTGCATCACTGGTCCCCCTAAGCAAGGCACCAAGAAATGGTCACAGTGAGTACAGGAATTTAAATATATGGGCATGCATATATATCTATATATATATATCTGCTGCATTTCAGCTGTGGGTGCAAAAAGCTTTAACGGACACATCACCTTGCACCAGGCTGAAGAACTGACCCTCACAGGTTAGAGCAGCTCAAGGCTGTAAACGTGGCTTTGTTGCCTCAATACAGGCGGCCAGTGTCACCCGAGATGTCCCCAGGTGTCCAGCTGGTGAGCCAGGGGGACACAGACCTCCTGCAAGTCCCCTGCCAGACCCACCAGTGCTGTGTGGGCGGCGCAGAGACTTGAGGGCATCTTGGATGCTCCTGACAACCACGTTGAGGCAACCGATCCAGCCCCTGTGCCACGGCAGCGTGTGGGGACAGGGCACGGCTAAGAAATGACAAAAAATCCACCCAGGCGGCATTTATTTTCCCAAGAAACCTCCTGCCAAAGGACCTCATCACAGTGGTTACCAGTGAGTGCACACGAAAAGAGGGGTTTTTTTTCTTCTCAACGACCTGTTGATACCAGATTTACCTGCACCATCAGCATGAAAATAAACACGGGAGGCAGGCACGCTTCCACGGAAAATCCTGCCGCGTCTGGCTCCAAGTTCCTGCTTCTTTAGACACGGGCATAAACCAGCGTGTCGTTAACGTCCCCCTCGCGGGGACAGGCTTTAGAGAAATAAGGAGACAGCCCCTAGCACCGCTGTCTCCGGCCAGGAAAATCAGAGCTCCAGAAACTCCTCTCCTCCCATCAAAAATCCCTTCCCAAGTAGGCACGGGAGAGGGGGAGCCGCAGGGAGAGCGGCGCTCCAGCGAGCGAAGATGAGAAGAAGGAGGTGGGCACGGCGCCGTCCCGGGGGGAATCGCATCCTCCCGTACCATTAAACCCACGGGCGGATCAGCCGGGGCTCTGGGAGCAGGCAGGGGAGGGAGATGAAAGGCTCCTGGAAGGAATCAGGTGCAGAGGGTGGGCAGATGCTGCTAAAGAGCAAAGAGACCCGGCCAGGCTCATTTGTCTGGAAGGGAACCAGCGGGAACTTTCTTTTTATCTCCGATTGCGGATGTTAGGGTAGTTCCTAAAGGCCACCGCCGGTTTGGACCCCACAGCTCTGCCTCTCCCTGCCTGTACTGGGAAGGAAATTACGGCGTTATTTTTTTCCGCAGGTGGAAAAATCCCCCACTGTGACGGCCGCGGACCCGTTAACTCCTCTCTGCCTGCGGGACGCGGCCGGGCTCTACCTCTCCCGGCAGAAACATGGCCGGGTGACAACGTGTCTGTTTGTCCCACAACCCGTTGGACACGGCCGGGTGTTCCTGGGCTCTGCCGGAGCCAGCCCTGCCCGTCGCTGCCTGGGGATTAGCCGTGCTCCACCTGCTCCGCCTGGGATTTAATGGGGCACCCCCTTGCCAGGCAGGGTGAGCAGGGCACGGCCCCGTCTGTCTGTCTGTCTGTCTGCCTGGGGATTAGCCTGGCCCCACCTGGGCTGTCCCCGGCTCTTCTCACCAGGGTGGGCCCGGTGGGCCACAGCTGTCTGTCCATCTGCTTGTCTGCGAGATGGATGGACACTGCTCTGCCCGTCCTACCACTGTGTCTGTCTGTCTGTCTCTCTGAGTGTTATGCATGGACACTGCTCTGCCCATCCGTCCACTGTGTCTGTCTGTCTGTCTCTCTGAGTGTTATGCATGGACACTGCTCTGCCCATCCGTCCACTGTGTCTGTCTGTCTGTCTCTCTGAGTGTTATGCATGGACACTGCTCTGCCCATCCGTCCACTGTGTCTGTCTGTCTGTCTCTCTGAGTGTTATGCATGGACACTGCTCTGCCCATCCGTCCACTGTGTCTGTCTGTCTGTCTCTCTGAGTGTTATGCATGGACACTGCTCTGCCCATCCGTCCACTGTGTCTGTCTGTCTGTCTCTCTGAGTGTTATGCATGGACACTGCTCTGCCCATCCGTCCACTGTGTCTGTCTGTCTGTCTGTCTGAGCGTTATGGATGGGCACTGCTCTGCCCATCCAACCACTGTGTCTGTTTGTCTGTCTGTCTGAGCGTTATGGATGGGCACTGCTCTGCCTGTCCTACCACTGTGTCTGTCTGTCTGTCCATCTGTCTGAGCGTTATGGATGGACACTGCTCTGCCCATCCGACCACTGTGTCTGTCTGTCTGTCTGAGCATTATGGATCAGCACTGCTCTGCCCATCCGACCACTGTGTCTGTCCGTCTGTCTGAGTGTTATGGATGGGCACTGCTCTGCCCTTCCTGACACTGTGTCTCTCTGTCCGTCTGAGCGTTATGGATGGGCACTGCTCTGCCCATCTGACCACCGTGTCTGTCCCTCTGGGAGGGAAATCTGGACACCCTCATGTCTGTCTGTCTCTCCAGCCACATGCTGCCAGGTCTGTCTGTGAGGGGGATGCGGGGGCGCAGCCCTGTCCACCTGTCTGTCTGTGAGGGGATGCTGAGCACACACCTGTCCGTCTGTCCATCCACGAGGGGATGCTGGGGTACAGCCCTGTCCTTCTGTCTGTCCGTGAGAGGATGCTGAGCACAGCCCTGTCCATCTGTC
>VZSF01005388.1:0-46114 GCA_013398295.1 Chionis minor
GCCAAAACCACCCCTAAACCAACCAATATCCAACCTAAAGTTGTTTCAGGGGAGGTTTAGATTGGATATTAGGAAAAACATCTTTACCGAAAGGGTTAAGGCATTGGAACAGGCTGCCCAGGGAGGGGGTGGAATACACCACCATCCCTGGAGGTATTTAAAAGACAGGTAGACATGGTGCTGAGGGACATGGTTTAGGGGTGGTTTTGGCATAGGTTTATGGTTGGACTCGATAATCTTGAAGATCTCTTCCAACCCAAGTGATTCTATGATTCTGTTGACTCCTCACCTTGGTATGAGGCTCATGGGAACCTCTGTCTTTAGGACCAGGACACAGAGGGCCTACCCCGCCCCCGACAGAAGCAATGGGTTGGGGCTTTTTTGGTTGGTTGTTGTTGGTTTTTTGGTTAGTTTTTTTCTACATTAGCGAAGGAATCATTTGTACGTGTTGCTTTTGCAACCTGGTCCAAAGCAGGCTGACAGTAAGTGGCATTGCCACAAGCGCCGCGAGGATTCAAGTTACGGCCTCAGCTTATGCCAGGGGACATTTAGACTGGGTATTAGGAAAAATTTCTTCAGATTGTCAAGCATTGGAAGAAGCTGCTCAGGGCAGTGGTGGAATCGCCATCCCTCGAGGCAGGCATTTAAAAGACTGGTAGATGTGGTGCTTAGGGACGTGGTTTATGGGTGGTTTTGGCAGTGTTAGGTTGATGGTTGGACTTGATGATCTTAAAGGTCTCATCCAGCCTAGGGGATTCTGTGATTCAAGAGTCCCAAGGTCAACCTGCATCACTGGTTCCTCCAGAAGTGACCTGAGAGCCCCCTTCTGCTTTTTTCTGTTGGTGGTGGTTCCAGTCAATCCTGCACACTTCCACTGTTCTTTCAGAACTCTGTTCATCTGACCTACCTTCCACCTTCTGCCTGCTTGCTTTTTGTTTCAGGTCAAATAAAACTCATGCTGTATCCAAATTTGTATCTTACCAGATTTCCTTTTTCTTCCTGTACACTTTTGGTTGGTTTAGATTTGGTGGTTATCATTCCTATGAAGAACCCAGAGCTTCCTATCTCCTTTTTCTCTGATGGACTGCTCTTATGTGACCCAACATAACAATTCTCCAATTCTCTCATCCTAGCAGTCAGTTATGTTTGCATGGATCCTTCCCTTTGCACAGATCACCCGATCTAGGGTTATCACCCACATTCATATCACAAGTATTTATATATGTCTGTTGGAGCCACATGGGGAAGAGCGCCCAGTGCAGTTGGTTTCTCCACCATCAATGTCAACGTTTTGTCACTGGTGATTTCCAGGAAATGCCCCTTATTGGGGTCCTTCCCAAACAACCGAGTCTCCCATTTGCCATCAGCTAGGCAGATCCTGCTAGCTGCTCACAGAAAGCTACTCTCTCCTGTGAGCTGGGTTTTGTAGCAGATCCTTGCCAGGAGAGCACCCAGTTTCTTTCCTCTCGTCATTCCCAGGGACTTAGAGCCCTTGTCACTCCCGTTGCATATCTGATTTCAGAACGGATGTATAATAAGCAAGGACATCTCTCTTCCTCCCTTATTATCCTCCCTGAACAAGGAATTACCTTCATATTTGTATTGCAGTCACGTGGATAACCTCTGTTGCCCCAGTTGGAACATGCCTTATGTGCCTCCCCCACCCCCCCCTTTTTTTTTTTGAGGGGGGTTTGGTGTTTTCTGGTTTTGGGGGTTTTTTAAACGTAATGGGAGTAATTAGTGAGCAAATTACAACTGGTAGTACAAGAAGGCAAGGACCCTCATCAGACTCAGCTCAGTATTGTAGTGAAGCACCTGGATTCTAAGCACTGGCGTAATCTGACCGCATAGCTGCTTAAATATAAGCATATGCTGAGGTTCTTTGCCGAATCACAGCTTTAATTTTCTTTTCATTTTCTTGTGGCCTGTTCTGCATTTTTAAGCTGAGACTGAGTGTGAAGTAAAACACTCAGAAAAATAATTTCTCTAGGGCATATTCTGTTTGATAATGTCATACCTGGAACTTCATCTGGGCTGTCAAAACAATGGCGCATGACAGTAAAACTGAGCACACTTCATATACATAAATCTTTCACAGTCTGTAACTAAGTATTGAGAATGAGCTGAAGGCTCCTCTAGCTCAGTTATTTTACCGAATGAGAAATTATGTGACCATTAGAGAGCAGATACCTGGAGTTACTAGCTGGGAGGTAACAACAGGTAGAGGCAGCAATGAATATATGATGACAATGAACGATTAAAACGTGTACTGCAGAAGGACAGGAGATTTTAAAGGGATGCAGAGGAGGAGATTCCTCGAGCAGCATTTGTTGTCCACCACAGATCAGGAGGCTGCGTTTCCGGTGGGAATTGCAGCTGTTTCAGAATTGCCCGGCAATTTATTGGCGATTTGCTGACACAACAGAGAAGAGTATTTCCAGTGATGATTTGGGTCTGCTGCTGTCTAACATTGTAATTAATAACTGTGGGATAGAGAGCACACTTTTAAAGTTTATGGTTAGAAATCATGCTCAACAACGTTACAAACCTCACAGAGGACATGATTAGAACACAAACCGGTTGTGCTAACTTGAGGGAGTGATCCAACGAACAACCCAGCATTTAATAGAATTGGTAAGCATAGTATAGAAATAGAAATCAACTATAGAAATAATTGAGGAATTTCCTCCTGAAAGAGGAATAATGAAGGAAGCAGAAAGACTACAAAAGAGGGTCCAAGAAGTCAGACTAGATCACAAGCAGAATACAAAGCAAAGGTGAAAAAGCCAAATCTCATTCTAGAGTGTACAAACGGGAGAGTCGTACTGCGAGTAAGCCCGGGAAGAAGTTCTTCTATACTCGGTACCAAAGAGGCCTCTGCTGGAATATTGTTTGGTTTCAGACTCTGCATTTAGAAGAGATTCAGATGGTCAGAGACGAAAAGGTTTGAAGTAGCAACGGTAAGAATCTTAGAAAACATGCCCCTACAAAAAAAGGGGCAAAGGAACTAGATTTGTTTAGTCAAGAAAAGAGAAGAAAGTGGGGAACACTACAAAGTTCTTGCATTAAGTAAAATTACTGTGGAGGAAGATAAATAAATTGTTCTCCAAATCCACTGGGTCAAGACAAAAAGTAACAGCTCTCACTTGCAGCAGCATTTTAGTTCCGATATTGGGAAAATCTTTTGTGGGTTCAGCCCAGTAAGAGAGTCCTTGGAGGCCACAGAGCACTGAACGCTTTTAAAATTACAACAGGCTGGGGCCAACCAACCTCTGGACAGTTGCCCAAAGGAGGAAAGTGGGAAGATCTCGAGTGGCGCACCGCCTTACTGGGAACTGCAACACTAGGAGCGCAGCGCTTGTGGGAGACAACCCAAAACTCCCCATCTCTTCCAGCAACTGCCAGCAGCCCCTGCTTTTCTTGAAGACACGCTGTCACCGGTCAGCTCAACGACGGCCTCTCCGAGCACCACCAGTTTCCACCCTCTGCTTAGTTTTGTTGTCAGGCTTAATGTCAAGTCAAGGGATAGCAAATATAGTCAGGACGCCTCTGCTAGGAGGCTAACAGGCACCGAGTATGAGATACTGACAAGCGTTGCCTACACTTGTCCCTGCCAGATCTTTCAGGTCTGTCCTAGCATTCCATCTTTATGAGCAGGGGATTTGACGAGAGAAGAGTTACAACAAAAGGCCACTTTGCAGCTCCACACCTCTGTGCTGCTTGAGCTAAAGCCCTACAGAGTACAATAATAACCTTTCAAGCCAATAGACTTGCAAGCAAACGCCTCTATTTGTGGAATCATTTAGAACAGATCTTAAAAATAAGGTGTCTGGTCACACAGTAGAAGGACTAGTAAGCTTGTAATCTTATAAACAGCAACATTGAGATGTGTCGCATTTTTGTAGTAACTTCATGCATGTGAATACCGAATTCCATATAGTTGCTTACCGAAGTCAAAATTTGGGGCCTGAATTTCCTACCTTAATTGGCAGAAATGAAGAAGTAATCCCTCATCAGGTGCAGCTCATAGTAAAAAGCATAAAAAGTCTAATTTATTGCATTCTTTCAATATGACTTCATTTTTGAGCATTTTGTGACAATCTGACCTAATATTGCACTGATTCAGACAATAGAGCTGTTCTATTGTACTTTAATGACTAGAAATGTAATTTGCTTCCTGTTTAATATTTAAGCCAGCAATAATACCAAAAAGGCTTATTGCTCCTAAGAAAAGATGAAAGGGGCATAAATCTTAAGGTTTTTTGTGTTCAAAATTTGACCTACTTTAAAAATACTGGAAGCTCATGGGAATGGACCTCAGAATTAAAAATACCAATATGAGATTGTTGCCTGGGAATTTTAAGAGACATCAACTTCCAGCTCATTGAAAAGCAGAATTTCCCTCCCAAGGGAAATCCAGATAATTCAAAATTAATTTTTGTCCTGAAATACTGAATTAGCAGAGTTTTTCATAGAAAGGGAAGTTTTAAAAGAAAAAAAAAATATTCTGAACTTTAGAAATATTTCTTTTGGGCTTGATGGCTGTCTTGAAATTTTTCAGTCTGACTCAGTTGAAGATCAGTCTGTGCCTGCCCGAGCTGCTTGTAGTGACCCTTACACGGCCAGTGCTCTGCAGGCTTGCTCCATTATTCTCCTTGGAGAGACCAACTCCATGGCTGGCCCACATCGCCCATAAAGCTCCTCTCTGGTGAGCAAAGAAGACAAGTTTTGGTGTAATATGTGAGGAAGACAACTTGCAAAGGCTCATTGGTGGAAGATAATAGAAACATGCGTTCTCTGAACTGCTACAACAGTGAGATACGTAGTGGCTCGAATAGGGACGCAGAGCCATAGAAATAGAGCAACTTGAACAGAGAACAGTGCAACTAAAACATAATCTTCACGTGATGTACTGCTGTGGGCCCACCCTACCGCTTCACCCATAAAGGCCCAGTGCCTTTTCATTTGGTATTTCTGCACATCCCATTCCACTGTCGGATGATACTGCACACAGAGTTCAGCCAAGTCTCTCCTCTTCTCCTGTCCCTCGCCTCCTGTGTTTAACCCTTCGGGGACCACATTCCTCCTTGTTGGCCTTGTGTTAGGCCTTGCTGTCCCCATTGAGTCCCACATCTACATGGAGAGGAAACCTGAGATCCAAGGCTTCACGAAATCCCTCAGGGACAGAACCATTCCTACTATTTTACAAGTAGTTAGATGTACACCGTTAGGCCATTGTCATATTTCCACCTTACAATTGGATATATTAGTCTTTATGTTAAGTTTGTTTGTTGGGGTTTTTTTTTCAGCCATCCACTTGGGATGAACATTGGTAAATATACATTAAAAAAAAATATCCCAAAACTATCACAAGTAATTCCACACAAATATCTGTATTTTGTCAGGCTGAACTAAAGCACTGCTAAAACTCACTGCTATGGAAGCACGCAGAAAAAGACCAGGTATCACTGTAAGGAAGACAGAAGACAAATACTTTTGAATGTTTTGTTTCATTTGGTTTTGTAAATAAGAGGGTGGCATCTCTTTTTAAAACCATGACATTTTGACAAACAATGATGCTTTGTGTTACCCTTTAGTGAGAAGAAATGTGAACAGAATAGTTTTGGGCAATTCGAGAAGCAGCTTGGGAAGCAAGACTGCTGTGTACTATTCCCAGATCAGTCATTTACTTGTTCCATATATTTGGATAAGATACTTAGTCCTTATCTATATGCCAAGGTTGTACTGCTTTAACTCTGCCAGTTCAGTAAAGCTATATAAACTCTCTAATATTAACACAGCTATATTGGTATTCAAATACTTTTATCAGAATAATATGCTCATGTTGGGCAAAGGGAATAATCTTGCCACTATAACGTACCTTTGTACCATAACTGCTGGCACAGCGGGGAGTGTACTGTTACAACAAAAAGATAAAAAGATCTCAGCCCTCACCAAAATACTTACAGCGAGTAGCAAAATTGTGCGTAGACCACCTTTGGTGCCTCACTTTCCCCCATCTATAAAGTCTTTTGCTTCTTACTTTGCAGGGCTGTCGAGCCTTAATTCCTAGCTGTAACAGGGCTTTGCAAAGTCTGCACAAAAGCTGCCAAGGCTTATTTTTAACTAGTCACAGAATCTTTTTTTGAGTTTCTAAAGAGTATTTGCAAGAGGCAGCTGTGCCCCAAAACATGCCATAGCGGAGGAGTTCAGCTGGGCTTGCTTCCTTTTTCTGTGAATATTTCACATTACATTTGACTCAGACTTTTCTAACAGCGATTTCATGACATACTGACTGTAAAGTCATCCCTGTTATTTCATGTATTAACGTGAAATCCATTCCTCTATTTCTCTGGGCTTCAGGGATTGGCTTCTTTCCCCCACCACCATTAGTCTGACAAGCAAAGGTTAAATCAAGAAGGACAAAAATCTTTCTTGTTCAAGGCAAAAATACAATAAGGGTGTTTTCCCTGGTGCCTTCCTAAAATTGGAGAGGGAAAGAGAGAAGTCAAGAGGCTGCCATCTGTTGGGAGAAACAAGGGAAGACACCAGAGCCTCAAACCCTGGCAGCACCTGACAAGAATTGAGAAACGTTGGGCTAATTGTTGGTGTAAATGACATCAGCTTTTGGCCTACGATCAGTAGCTTCTCTCCGAATAATTTGGGAAGTACAAATATTAAAAATACTTGAAGTTAGACATTAACTAGATGAAATGTTTAGACAGCAATAGTAAAATGCATTTGATCAAACTTTATGGACTGAAACTCAAACAGAGTTTTATTTAGTAATAATAATGGGGATGCTGATGCAATTCCTAGTTAATCAAAAGGGAAAAATTCAGCAGCAGCAGTCTTTTGAAACGAAAGAAACATCATTTCAAGGGCAACTTTGAATTTGTTCACAAAAGATTTCCTAATCCACAAATCCATTCTGATGGCTCTTTCCCCACAGGCACGCACTCTGAGTGCCAGGGCCACTGATGTTTTCTCCAGGTTCGCTGAAGCCATGGAGCAGGATACTTTGCAGCAGACTTTCTGCTCTATCTTGCAAGCCACGCAGGAGTTCCAGTTGCTCAGCCTTGCGTTAACTCAGTTGTCTGCTACACTGGATATGAGCCTCAGATCCAACATTAGCAGGAAAAGTCTGGATCTACAAAGGCCCCAAAAGATGACTGCACAGGATAGGATCCTCTAGATTGTCAGACTCTAAGTGTTTACATACATTTTCCAAACATTTAAGTAGAACATATGCTAACCCACATCATGGACGTAAATCCTCCCTCACCTGCTTTCTTCCAAGCAGCATGGTGTTTAAGCGAAGCGCGAGGGCATCAGAACAGCCACTCTCCCTGCTAGAGAGTAGCCTGGGTCCAGGAATTCCATTAAGCTGGAGGAAAGGTGAGACCTTAGAGAAGCCTGCTGGATTTTAAGTGTTGGAGCCTTCCCATCAAGCCCGCTTTCCAAGTCACCTCCAACAGCATGGAACTCCAGACGGAAGCTGCTTGCTGGTGTCTAGGGAGTGGGTCACATCTGCCTCAAATTTAGCATTTGCTATTTATTAGCACTCTAAAGACTGTTTAATTTATGCTCAGCCTGCATGTATGTATTGAGTAAGAGACAGCTGGTCCTATGCAGGCAAGGTTGACTGTTACCCCGGAGGCAAGAGGCCCATGGAAAGCAGGGTGGCTGGTGTTGCATTATTGCCCTTTACTATTCTTTGACCTCCGCTTGATACATTTTTCCATAACCCTAGGCAGTGAGATCTCTGTGGGTGGGAACTATCTGTGTGTTATTGTCTGTTAAATGAGGACCTCATTGTGGAATACAGCTTCTGAACGTCACTACTAGACAAATAATACCAAGAGGCAAGGTGGCCAGCATCTGTCTTAACTGGTCCACTACCACAGGAAAGGGGGAAATTGCCTGATCCAGCCTGCAGCAGGAGTAAAGAGCTGTTCCCTTTGAAGTGTGCCAACACAGGCAATACATGAAAGCCACAATTGCTAAAAGCTTGAATGATACACACACATCACAAGAAGCAATAACTAGGATAGCTTCACAGGTCACAAAGGTGAACCTCAGAACCTTCTGAGAAGGACAGTGGGGAGACAACACCAAGTATAGACTAAAATAATAGCATGAGAAAATGCTGCTTCAAGGCACAACAGAGACACATACTAGTCATTGGAGTTGCCCTTTCAGTTGTTTTGTTTTTTGCTGAAAACTGAGTGGTGTCAGCACATCAAGGGAGCGTCCAGGAGACTTGTACCTACATTTCTGAACCTCTAATATTTCTTTGATATGCAGAGATGGGATTTTTTTTTTTCCTTATCACACACTGAGAAAACTCAGTGTTTTTCAGTGGAACTTACACTGTGGGGCAAAAAGTAACTACAGAACAAAGGAGATCTGCCTTGCCCACAGTACTCAATAGGTAACAATGCTCTCAGGATACTTATATCCAGGTGCTACTGTTGTTCAAAGAAGCAACAGTTAGAGTGGTTGCAGTGTGCAGCATTTGGAGAAATGAAAGAGAGCTGTCCAGAATGAAGCTAAGAGAGGCCCTTAGCTCAAAGTAAATATGACATGAAGGGCACAGGGTATTCCCTGATTCCCTAGGAATAGCATTCATCTTTCGCCATGAGACCGTGCTTTAGAATGCAAGTCCTTCAGGTTACTAAGGAAGCACTGAAAGCATTAGCTGAATGTACCTGATGCAGTATTGCCTGACTGCTTCTGTGGCCTCTGAGGCTTTAGCTTGGGGGGAATTACAAGTGTTCAGTTCCTCTCCAGGGGACATTAACTCTGGAACATAATGCTAGGCATTAAATTACAAAGCATATAATAATTTCACTGCTAATCAACTCATACTAGAATCCTTACTTATTCCTCATACCTTCCCAAATCCCACAAGCTCCGTCTGCCCTCTATTCAGCTGTCCAGTTTGGATTGACAGTACATGAACCCTGTCTGAGTGGTGTCAGAACAAAGATGTTTGGCATTCTGAAAACTGAAAATAGAAAGATTAAACAAACCCGAGTATAAAAATAAAACACATGACCTGGTGTCATCAAGGTTGTATTTATTTTCACATTTAATTTCAGCAGAAATGTACCTTTAAGATTAGAGTCAACACAATCTATGTCTAGTCTGCTGCACTGTCAAGATAAAAATGCAAGAGGTTTTCTGAAGGGACTACGTCTAGCTTCCTGTAAAGTCCATGGTGATGATGCACCCTGATAATGCAGAATATTGTTCAAGAGGCTGGGAATCAGAACATGCAGGTACTGCTCATTTGGACTATACACTTGCTGAGAGTTCTTGGGCGACTTACATCTCTCTCTTCCTCAGAGAGAAAGTAGAAATAACAACCTTTCCAACTTCTACAGACAAAATTAAAAGCATAAAGCAAGAGGAATAAAGGTATTACTGATATACTGTCTGCTATCATTACTCTGGGATAATGAAGGAGAAGTGTAATTAGGGGCATAATGAACATTACTGTATATCAATAATGGAGTAAGAGTATACTGACTATTAAGGTTAGAGATCTATGAAAATGTTAGCTGTCTTACTGCTTCCAAAAACAAGCTTGTCTCTCTTCTTTGGCCAGCTAACAGCACTTGCTGCATCTAGTGACAATGCTGAAGTGACAGCTCTCAGCCTCTGCTTGCTCCCTCATTTCTGTTCACATTAGGATATGACCTAAAGGGTTGCAGGGGCACCACGTTGCCTGATTGCTGGATGATGTCAGCCCCAGTCATCTGTGTATCATGTCTCTGGGGCACTGAATCATTTCCTTTTTTGCGCCCTTTCTGATGAAGAGGGACTGGAACTAAGCACTTTTGCCTTTCATAGCCCCTGGCTAGTAGTGTCTGGCATGGAAACCAGTTATATTGAGCAGGCTGTGCAGGAACTTCACATTTTAGCCATAAGTGCTTAGAAATTACGGTGCTGCCATTCCATCTAGTGGAGGGATCAGATTAATTCATCAGCTGCTTGTTGCTAAGTAAGCACATACTTCTACTGTGACTGCAGGAGCAGAGCTTTCAGCCTTGTCAGGACGCAAGCAGTCCGCGCAACGTGCTCACATGTTGTTGATTCATCCAGTGCAGAATGGATCGGGTGCATTTTTTGACACGTAGTCTGTAAGTTTATACTGGTGCCAGACAGCAGTAGTTGTATCAGAAGACAAAGTCAGCAAGACTTGTTTTTCCGATGGCCAATTTGGGAGAGCTCACTGAGGGAGAAGACCAGCTCCGCAGCAAAACTTCACTAACAGAGAGTAAGAGGGAAGTAAGCAGTCTATGACTTGATCCATGTGTTTTCAGGTTCCCCCCTTGTCCTTCCACAAATGCAGCTCTTTTGACCTTATGTCTTCTTGTCAGCACACTTAACTAGTCATTCCCCTTGTCCATGGCTGAAGACATTCGCACTAGGAAGGGACAACTAGCTACCTTTAACTGCCAGCAACAGCTTTGCTGCTCCAGGGCATGAACATGAGAACCAGTTGTGATTTCAGAGCTGCTGCCAATGACTAAAACTAATTAGCCATTTTGAGGCTAACAAACACTTTGCAATTCCCTCTGTATCCTCTTACAACCCCATCAGGGTCATGATCTACCTCGCAAGAACTTTTATCTAATTCACAGGCAAGATGGAGAGTGAGATCTCCCTTCTTCCTACATGGAAGGAGCTGTAGAGCCAAAATGTATTAGGTTAGCCTTCCCTGAAAGGAGAAACTCTTCACCAACAGTCAGATGAGCAGGGCGCATCACAAAAAAACCCCCTAGCACCACTAGAATTAACCATCCTTGTGTCTGTACAGATAATTTTGACTTGCACTGAGAAAATGGGGGAGATTTCTAATAGGTCTGAAAATGAACTTGATTGACTCCTTCTTATGGACAGTTTATTCTGCCAGCCTTAAGCCTTGTTCCCCACTGACCCCGAGCAGTGACAAAGTGCAGAGCCACTGGGCAGACAGCTGCTATATGGTGCCACATGCAGGCATTCTCCACCCTGTGCCTCAGCATGTGGGAAGCTCATGTGCTAGGACGAAATAACGTTAGTCCTGAACAGGGATAGGGCTGCAGACACTTTCTGCTCCATTATTGGCCCAAATAGAGCCCATCAGGCCATCTCTCTGTGGGGAAAAGAAAGGAGAAGGAAAAAAAAAAAAGAAAAAATGTCCATCTGAGTTTCACAGGCAAGAGTTTTCCTTACAACTATCAGTCTTGCTGGCATGCAGAGAGTCTGCAGGCATGTAACAGTCCGTGTGCAAGTGGGCACACACAAGATAAGGAAGTGTGTCCCCATCCTGACAGGTTATCCACTGCTAGTAAGGAACCAGACACTGCTCAGGCAATGTGTAGGACATGCATAATGGGAGTGTTAGAAAGTGGCTGTTCATTCCACCTTCTCTTCTTTGTATTTAGAGATTACCTGCAAGTTAAAACACTGCTTCTTTACACAGCATAAAAATACAACACCTTCTATCTGGCAGTGCCTCCAGACTTTGCACACACAGACCCAAATCACATTATTTTCATAGTAGTATGAAAATACTCTGTTCGAAGTGCACTAGATGGCAGTGTTCCTTTTGAATCATTGCTGAGCCACTGCTCCACCATGATCACTACATTCAGAAAGCAAGGCCCTAAAAAATGTTGACATAATCATTCCCAAGGTATTCTTCCAAATTTTTGGTTTCCAAGCTTTGTGTCTTTTAAGGTCAAAAACTGCGTCCTGCCTCCTTGAGTCCCTTCTGCCATCACCTCTAGGAAAGCCTTCCTCATGTTCAGTTGTCCACGACTCCTTCTTGCTGTTGAGCTCTCAGAGTTAGCACTGAAACCAAAGACTAGTTGTATTTCTACAGCACAGGGGCTATGGCTCATATGTTGCTTAATCTTACTCAGACTGAGCTTAACACTAAGTTCTCTAGCAATTCCCCCAGTACAAGCTTTGATCTGTTGTCTGTATCACTCTTTGGGATTCTTTGGAAGACAAGGTTCTTCCTTGATGCATTAATATGAATTTGGAACTTTAAGAAACACATACAGCTTTCCAGGATGAAGCCAAGGATATTTTTACTCTGTGAAATGCTGGGAATGCTCAAAGTCAGCACACCTTACCATCTAACTGCAAGTTGGGAGAGAGGGGTAAGCAATTTGGTAGCTTTGTCTCATATTTGAGCTTGCTCTGTCCACTCACAGGGGGTTCCTGACAGATTCACTGGCATTGCTCACATCTAGTGGGAAATTTAACTTTAGCCAGCTCTCTCAGCTGTGCAGCTCTGCCCCCTTTTGTCCCCAAAGTAAGGCTTCAACTCATTTAGCAACTGTGCCTTTAAGAGAGAAAGCAGTTCTGAAGGGAACTGTACTCTTCATCTGATGTTGAAAGGATGATGAGGGTTGAGAGCAGCTCAGAGGAAGAAGAGAGGGAAAGAGCAAAGCAGTGCTTAAAACAGTCTTGATTGACTTCTACACCTCATAAGGCAGGAGTGTTGTAGAAGGCAATCACTTAGGATGGAAGTCAGATGGTAGCATTAAACAGATCCCAAATGGCTGAATGACAGAAGTCCTGTCACTATAGACTCTGCTGAAAAGTATTCCCTGGTAATAAATCCCCGAGAAGCCCCAAGACTGCACTTGTGCACGTGGCAGAGCAGCATCTCCTGTTCAGCGTTAACACTTGCGCTCAGCCCATTCTTGCAGATGCTGGAGGAAGACAAAGCAAATAAACCCAGCCCTTGCACTGCACAATCAGTCTATGAAGACAACACAAGGATTTCGAGTAGACCCAAGCAGAGTCCCAGCCCTAAGCGCCCACTTACAGGGAGGAAACAGAGCTGGTGTAGCCTTCACCCTGGCTCTGAGCTCAGGTTTCAGCCCAGGCATTTATGTGTAAGTGGAGGATATGGAGACACACTCCCCCCTCCCCACCAAAAAACCCTAAATTATAGTGTTTCCTGTTTAAATGCATCTACACTTACCACTTTGTGTGGGAACACACCAAAACTTGTTGGGTACCATACCCTGCCAGCAGCCCTACCCGACGTGCCAGGTGACCTGCCTAGACCACAACACTCAGGAGCCTGGACTCTATATCCTGATGCTATGTCTCAGGCTTCCTGCAAATCACCATCTCCTGCAGTTGGATGCTATGGTGTCCTTTCGGTGGCCAGAAATACTAGCCCCTGCGGGGCAGTTTCTGGTGCCAAGCACAACTTGTCTCCGTAGCCAAGAGAGGGCAGCATTCTCCCTCAGCTGGGAAGGCAGAGGAGGAGGGAGCTGCCTGGCCACACATCTCTTTCTAGGAAAAGGCGTGCTTTATCAGATGGCATTTTGGAACAGACATTCATTTTAAGACTTTGTGCATCTGTTTATAGAGATATCAACCGATTTACACCTTGGAGTTGCTGGAGACAATTTATCACACACCTATAAATAAAATCCAAACCAATTCTTGGTGTGCCATCTCCAGCTGCCCAGGCCTGCCCTTATCCCAGCAAGAAGGTGTGGCAGTCTCCTGGTAACCAGCATCCCTCCCCAGGTGCTGGCACAGCGGGAAAGGCAGCTGCATTTCTATTTCAGATTATATAGCTTTACAAGGTGGTGGTGGAGTGGAGGCAGAAGGGAAGAACAAGTGGGCAGGTACTCTGCATTTTTGTTACTGTTTTATATTCATGCATAAGTAATACCAAAACTGGGCTTCGGAAAGAGCAGCCAGTAAATGGAAATAGAAGATTTCCAACATTTAGCAGTGGCTTGCATACCAAATGGGGGGCTCTGTTGCCTAGAACTGCATCTCCTCCAAACAGCTATCTGCATAATCCACTGAGGTGGATGCGCGTGGAAGCCCACACTGATGCTCATACTGTCTCTACATCTGGCAGCCTTCAAGCTCTGAGCTCCTGATGAGCTCAATGGAGGTGTGGTGCAGCTGGAAGAAAATCCAGCCTGGGCTGCAGCAAGGGAGAAAATGCACAAAAGCCTTTCCCTGCCCAGGTTCCTCCTGCAACAGGTGAGGAGGCAAGAGGAAATGCAAATAACTACTGCTGCTGCACCACTCCCCTAAGTAAAGGGACTGATCACAGAAGGGTTCCCCATCCAGGGAACTGGCACTCACTTGTAGACTTGGGAAAAAGAGAACAAGCCAGTGCTGGCAGAGATGTGCTACCAGTATTTCATTTCAGAGCTGCATTTCAGAGCTCCTCTGGTATGCTTCTTATTGGCCTAATTAACAAGCTTGAAAGACTAGGAGTCACAAGGTTCATATGTAAAACAGATGGTAGACAGGACATCAATAAAGCTCTTTTAGATCATGCTGGAAAAAAGCAGAAGCTTTTTCTTGAAATAGTTTCAAGCAAATGGCACTTGATTTATGGCACATTATTTATACTGTTGCAAACCTTTAAGAATGCAAGTTGCTCACTGAAGATGATTTTAACTACAGCAGTAGATGAGGGTGGGTTTGATCTAGTGCTTAGAACATCACATCGCTGTGCAAGAGAAATAGGTCTTACTGCCAGCTCTGCTACTGAGCTGACAAACACCACTTCACCCTACCCTTCTGCCAGCCTTATTTAAAAGTGACAATACCTACTTTATAAGATGCTTTGAGATCCTCAAGTTACATATTATTAATTATTCTAGTAGACAGAAGAAAATGGAGGATTGTTAAAGGTTCATAACCTTCAGTTTCCAAGTACTGCTGTATATAAGTTTGCAAGTGCTTTCACCCTTTTGATTACGATAATTTCAAAGAAAAGTCAAGCTGAGCCACTGTGCACTAATACACTGAAACACTGCACAATTCATCAAGTCATCTCTTAGTCCAGTCCTTCCATAAGCTACAGGGAAGGACTTAGGCCTTGAAGGTATACAGTGAAAGCCAATGAAAATCAATATTTATCAGACTCTACTGGGGACACTGTCTAGCTGAGATTAGCAAAACTTATGCCATCATACCCATGGTAGTAAAATCTAGACAGGTAAGGGGATCCAAAGAGCAATGAAAACATACTATTATGCATAGAAATAGGTTCTAGCCACTAGACTAGGACTAGACTGCATGCCCAAAGCTAAGCACTGGTTTGTACTGTCTGCTGGCTCATACGGTCACGTCTCCACCACAACTGGACACTCACACTTCCAACAGTAAGCAAATACTAGGATGGGAACACACGCTACACTTCTACTTTTATTTAATAAAAGTAGACTTGGCACTCCACTGTTACTGTGACATTGGATGCTGGTTTCAAGCACGAAGAGAAAAATCTCCTCTCTGGGACAACTGCAGTCACTGTAGAACAAACCTAGCACTGACCGGGAAACCATGAAGTGAGAGTTCAGCAAAAGGTTGGTTTGTTCCATTGACCAGACCTATTGAAGAAGTGACTGCTGACTGAAAAGCAGCCAGGAGCATTCAGAGCTTGGCCTCGTGAGAAGCTGAGTATGAGCAGAATAGTCCTATTTCTGCAGCCTGTGTCTGCTAGAGCCACAGAGGATGCTGGATGTGTTTGACTCCTGAGGGAGAAAAGACCCCACACTCAACTTGTCTTTACCAAAGTCCCTCATCCTGACTGTTTTTAGCAGAAAGATGGAAGAGGCACACCACACCCAATAATTAGCTTTTGTACTGATTGTGGCAATGGTCAGAGCAGAGGTCATCTGATATGCTTGTCTCCTGTGAAGCATTGAGAGAAATTTGAGGATCTGCAGCTCTCAAGCTTATTTCAGTGGGAAGCAAAGATGTTTGGTGTGTTGAAAGCAAATGGGATTGGTGGTTTTCCTGTTCCTGAAAAGTGCTAAAGGGACCTGGTTCATTTAAGCCACAGGAAGGCACATTAATATCCGATAAGCTTTTGGCAGAATGAAGAACAGCAGTAAAACACTTGCCAGTGAAATGCAGAGACTTGGGACTAGGCAGATCCAGTAATAGCTGGAGCACCTGTAGTGGCAATTAGACAGAAATGTATAGGTCTAAAAATGCAATTCAATACCCCTGATCTCCTTTCCCATCACACCCCCACTCCCCAGCCAAGGAGACTGTAGGTCTCTTCCCTCCAGAAAGTCATAGATGCCTTTAGCCCAGTTTCCCAAAACTGAGATATTCACGATGCTGCTTGTAGAAATCTGTAAGTAAAATAAACTCCAGAGACAAGTCCATCCTACTGCTTTTTCCCCACAGAGGGTGTGAGGAATAAGAACACCCCACAGCTGCATCCCTATATAGGTGGCACTTGAACCTGCACATCACAGACTTCCAAGCTTAGCCTTCTTTGTGTGCCTGATGGGACCACCTCTGTGCTGAGCTCCTGCCTCACCCTCACCAGAGCTAAAGTAGTAGGTTTTCTTCTTTGTACGTACCCTAGAGCCTGGATTCCCTCATGTCACGCACAACTACTGTGACCACAGGGGTATTATTCTAGAAATAAGCCCCTTTGGGTGCCATAAAGGAGAAGAATGATTGCTTGCTCACTCCATTGAACGACACAGCATGAGACACCCTTGATCAGCAGTGGATCTGACAGCAACGCACACGTAGGATGGCTCCTGCCCTCTGTCAAAACTTACTTGTCTCTCTGCAATAATAGAGGGACGGTCATCTGTGGGGCCACGGGGAATTGTCTACACTTCTTTCGAAGTCTCTTCCTCCCCCTGATGTCTCCATTTCCCCGACCTGAGACAAACCAGCCCAGCCCTTAAGCCAACACAAGTGCAGACACTACTTGCTCAGTACAGAGGCAGCAAAAAGCTGCCCAAGGAGGGGCCTCCACAACCCAGTATCCCTGCTCTTGTCCCCATATAGTCAAATCCCACTCAGAGCCGCGAGTCCTAGATAAGCAGATGGGCCTTGCTATGTGCAATGGCTGTGTGGGCAGGGGTGAGGACTTGCTCACCCCAGCACTTCCCAGTTGCCTGCTGACCCTAAGCTGTGCCCTTGCTTAATGAGCGGATTTCTGTAGGTCTTTCTGTGACGTTTATCTCCCCTCAGACATTGCACAGGGAGCCTAAACCTACGCCAAGAGTCTGGGCTCCACTCTAAGGGCCCTGACAGCCAGGCACAGCAGCACCCACATCCTTACGGGATCTCACTCCGCACAGCAGCCACATAGTCTGGTGACTAAAGCACAGACTTGGGCATCGCTTTCTGCTGCCCGTTCCAATATTGACATCTTGTGTTTTTAGCTAACACTTGCAGACAAAAAGGACATCAATGGCTTATTGCTTAAGTACACTTAGCACTAAAGAGAAAGCCATTCTCTCAATGAGTGTCACCAGCATTTAACACATCAGCCCAATGTAGTCCCCTATTTAGTAACGTTTCCTTACATATTGTTTTCACTTTGACTCACCCTTCATTCTAATCAAAGAAGTTTACATAAATATATGATCTCTGTTTGCATGGAGGTTCATCCGTTGCGAGCAGCAGTGCCCCTTCTATTCTTCAGAAGATATTTGTGGTAAATAGTTGTTGTTTATACAGCACCATCTTCCCACCCATCAAAGTTATCCATGAAGTTCTACAGGAAGCCATGTTGCTCACCTTACAGCACAGATACTTTCAAAGCAGAACACATTCAGCAGTGCTTAAGGCCAAAAACTTCACATAAAAGCTGGTAAATAACTTCATATCCAGTTGAAGTGGAAGGGAAAGTGTAGCAAGACATCAGATTTTGTAGTGCCGGTGCTTTGTAAGAGTGCTACAGGAATCACGATGACTATAAATGGTCAGAAACTCCATTTTAGGTTTCATGCAAGAGATGGCACTGTTAGCACCAGCAATTAATTTAGAACCAGGAGGAGGTGTATGTAGGAGGGCACGGATGTATTTTTAAAGGTAGATTACAAACATTAATATTAGAAGAGATATTTTTGTTTCTGTTTTAACAGAAGGTTATTAGTTTTTCACTGGAGAAAGACTCATATATTCCATTACAAGCAGTTGATATTTCACTAGGACACAGGAAACAGAAAAAAGTCAGCTAGGAAAGGAAACTCAGAAATCCAATGCCAACACCAACCAAGCTAGATATGTTTCTTGTTTAATCAAGAATTGATTTTTTTTCCTCCCCAGATGAAAAAACCCTACGTATACACGTGTGCCAGCACCAGCATTACAAGTGGAGTAAGGTGAAGAATTTAGATCTTGCTGGGCAGCTGTCACGTGAATCTTCACTTACTAGGTATTACAGACAGTAACCAAATATTTCCAGTTTTAAAATCCAAAGTAGAGTTTAAAATAAAAAAAAAAAAAATCTCTGCTGAGCAAGCAATATTCACAAAGCGAACTTCCATGCTTAAACTCACTACTCAAGTCCCACGTGGTTTTTTTTGTTTGTTTGGCTTTTTTTTTTTTTTTTTTTTTTTTTTTTTTTTTTTTGCAAACCTTACACGCACCTTAGTTACACAGGCTACCAGTAAAGCACCAAACCTCCGTGGCTCAGTATGGAAACTCAAACACCTTGAGCTGCTGGAGGCCTCTTTTAAACCTTGGCCCTTGACTGGGATTGCAAATGATTAAGGAGAAGAGCTGCCTCCTCGGTGGGTCCTGCCCTGGCAGGTGTGCCTACATCACACAGAGCTAACACAGCACAGCTGAATGAGGTGCTGCCAGTTGCTCTGATAGCCAAATGTACCCAATACTTAGGATATTCGCAATGGTGTGAGGCGCCTAGATTCCCCTCTCAGGTAGGGAAGGGAGCAGAGGCTCTTCTGAGATGTGCTTTTAAGCATTTAATAAAAGCCCCCTTTTCCTCCTTCTGCTTTGGTGCCTTGGTAAAAGGCCTTTAATCGCAGCACTTCCTGTTAGTTCCTCCGGGTGGTTTCCCATCAGGCTGTGGTTTCCTAATCGGTGAAGCTGACTCAAGTGGAGGCTGGAAGCTCTCCCTCCGCTCCGCTCCGGCAGCGTGTTCCCAGCCCTGTCCTGTGCCAGTGCGAGTGTCCGTGCAGCTGTGCACCTAGCTTTTGTGTTTGGTTCCGCTGATTTTTCTGCTGGGTCAGCTCTGTGATCCAGCTTCCTTGTGCCCTGTGAACACTTGTGACAGAACAAGGGGTGGAGTGTGAAAGAAAATGGCTAAGGGTGCCCCTTTTGTCATCAGCCTGCTTTTGGAGCAAATGAAGCCAATTATGGTGCTACAGCATTGGCTGCGTTGCCTTTTCTGATGGGTGGCCGGTGCAGGGCCTGAATGCACCATCTCACAGCGAGTCTGAAGACTCTCAGCATTTGGCTCAGATCTTTAAAACAGATTGATCCTGAAGCCTCAGTGTAAATGTGTCCTAAACAGTGAATGTATTGTGTAAGGAGGAGAATAATTCTCCTAGTGAGAGAAATACAAGCTGATCTTGTTGACCAGTGAAGTTGCTGAGAAGTGGCAGTTTCAACAGTTTGATGATACTTCGGTGTTAGGAGGCCAGAAAAACATGATATGAATTGTGGCATGTGATGTACATCTGAGTCGCTTACTTTTAATAAAGGAAAGAAAGAGAGTTTGAAGTTTCCTACTATCAACCCCCCAGCAGTTACATTTAACTGCTGAAATCCAGACCTGCGTGGCCCTGCTGTAAAGCAGCCTTGCTTGGGATGTTGGGTAATTTCCTAGAGTAAGAAATCCCATAACCAGAATATGACAGGAGAGCATGAAATACACTGTGAGGCCCTTTTACTGTCTTTCAGGGAAAACATCCTAAAACTGGCATAAAACACATCCCAGCAGGTCGGTGTTGTGCTGTTTTGCTTTTTCATCCAGAGGGCAAGAGGAGAGGGAAAACACACAATGCCCAGAGTTTCCCCTCAGTGCCATCCGCAGACTTTGAGGGGAGATGAGCAGGACCATCACACTGCTATGCACACCAGGACCACCCGCTTTCCTGGCCTTCTGCTGAGTTTCTGAAGACAGCAGGAACATTGCACACAATTTAGAAAAAGCAAAATCAGAAGTGAAGGGAAATCCAGTTCCCCTCCTTTCTGTTTTGCCTTCGACGAGGGTAAGTTTTTGTTTGCTCTTCCCCAGGAATGGCCAACTCACCTGCTCCAGGGGGATGGATGGAAACAAGGGTGGGCCAGGCACAAGCATGAGGGTAGGAATTTTTCCTGCTTCTCACCACAGGGACTCTGAAGAGGGAATGCTAAAAGGACAAGCCCCACACATAATTATTGGGAATTGTGTTTAACTCACATTTAACTACAGGACAGTGAGACGACATGTAGTGGGACAAGAGGATTAGCCATACAGAGGTGTTTGTGGAACTTTTTATGCATAGAGCGTGCCCTTCTCTGGGAAGAGTGATCTTGATGGGGAGCTGGCCACCCTGCACAGATAGCCTATGGGCCCATATTTGTCCAGAGATGTCATTTGGGAGCAATAAGGCAAGCTTGTCCCCACAAAATACAGTACAGCTGTGCTGCAAGGATTCATCTTTCTGAATATACGGTAAGTGAGAATCTGCTTAGGTATTAAAGGGTAGGGCTCTGTGCTCAACTGCAGACACAACTTTGCAGCTCAGCTCTGCTGATTTGGCTGAAAAAATGTCGTGGGAAGATTATGCTGCAACCCCACCACAGTAGCTGAACTAAATAAGCTAATAAAATGTTACATATGAGCCCATTGGCTCAGTGGGCTAATGAATTTAAGATGAGCCAGTTTCTGCAGCCAGTAAGACCACAGGATGGATGTGTCTAGTGTAAGACCTGGTTGCTTTTAAAAAAGCAGTCTGAATTATGAGGTATTTAGTTACTATTAGGCGCATGGGGGTGGAACTACTCTGGAGAAACTTCAAATGACAGTCATTACACTTCTAAGGGGCTCAGTGTTCGTCACAGGCAGAGGCTGCGCAAAGAAGCTGCCAGCTGTTTGCTAGCTTGTCCCGCCCCTCAGCTCAACGGAGTTCACTGAAGGGATCTGTAGGGATGCCCTCGCATGCTGTTGTATCATCTCTTTTCAAGGTTCCTGGAGTTATGAAGTGATTGGGATTCAGGTGGAAGGCTTTGTGTTGGTCCTCCAGGCAAGCTGAGGGAGACCTGTGGATTGAGATGCTGGATCTCTAGCATTTTCCACTGATACACAAACCCCTACCTTGCTAAAGAATAGAAATATGGTCTTTCCACTTCCATAAGCTCATCAACTGTAGAGGAGAACGCTGCCCTTTTCACGTCAAGGCAATATTCTTTGCAATATGCTATGCTTCTTCACCAGAGCATTTCCCAAAGAACTGGAGAAGAATTAGAAAACAACCAGGGCTTGATGCTGTGGCTTATTTAAAAAAAAAAAAAAAAAAAGGTTGGCTAGAGAGCCAAATGTTTCTCCCTGAAAAGCACCATCATTTTCTGCTTTCCCAGCACAGGACCCAGATGGGACCAAGACAACAATCTTCCTGCATTGCTTCTGGTACATGTCATTAATTTAACACGAGGGATGTTGTTGATAGACACCAGTTTCTCAACCTTCCAGTGTCATTAGCGATATGGAATCTGCTGCTGAGTCTGGTACAATGCCTTGTTTGCAGTAGCTTTGCTGCATGAAAAGAGAAAGTCTGGCTACCACAGTTACAGGCACGTATGAAAAGTTCGTTCTTTAGCATGACTCCTACTGCAGATCCTGTGTTCACATGTGCCTGAGCTTTCACAGTAAATATATACATATATTTTGAAGCACTGTTAGCTCAGCAGAGTGCATTTTGTACAGCAGAGAAAATTCCATTCTTCTGTTCTACCTGCTTTGCTGATCTGTAACGCTTTTGAGGAGCTAGGACATCAATGTATTTTAAATATGGAAGTCAGCCACCATTGAAGTAGTAAAAGAAAAAATCTGGGACCTTCTTTCTGTGGGGCTGGTTTGAGCCATTGACTGAAAAATGAAAAGACCATGTTGCTTCTTCTCTGGCTTCGGATATAGAAGCAGACGACAAAGCTAGCATGAAAGAAAGTTTGCGTCACCAACAGATAAGGGACATGCCCAGTTTCCAAGACTGAAGCTCCAGTACCTCTACCTGCTTCTGACACGCTGGCTGTCACACACCCTACCTCGTTATACAGCAGCCTGACACTCTGCACCATGCACAGGCTGTCGGCGGCAGCGTTACCGACTCCATATGTCAGACTCCGCTGCTCCCTGCCTCCTGTTTGCCTCTCAACGCTATATAAATGGATTGCTATCATTTGGTGCGGATGCCCACTCCACTAATGTTTGTTTCATGCATGCTAATGAGAAGACCAGTAAGAACAGCTTTACGTTTGGCTCAGCCCAGAGGTAACACGCATGAAAACGCTGACACAAATGCTGAATAAAAGGGATTTGAAAATCAACATCCCCTACTGTTACCAGCTACAGTGTAATCCTTTTCCAGGCCTGTTGGGAAATGTCCTCAGAGAAGCTCTGACATCAGTGCAGCTGCTTCTCTCCTCAGCAGTTCAGGCTTGCTTTCACATTTTTGACTGAGGCAAAAAGAAACAGCAGAGAGCGTGTGAGTGAGAGAGAGAGATTATTTTAATTTCTTAAACTTAGTTTTGGAGATAACGTTGTTTATATTTCTGAGAATTAAACGGGCAACCCAAGAGGATAATGGATGGAAGTAGCTAAGTCCTAGGCACTGCTTTTGCCTCCTTGAATGCTAAATGCCTCGCAGCCAAACCTTTTGTCTAACCCTGTACAGTTGTTTTTACGGTCACAACTCTGCTCTCTTGCAATCAAATCTTTCAGTCTTTCAGGCAACGTGCAGAAATGCAGCTGGGAAGATGTGAGGACATGCGTGATCGTAACTTCTTTTTCTCACCATGTCTGTTTTGAATCCCTTAAGGTACCTGTTTACTGCACCTAGCACAAGATACGGCTCCTGCCTTCCCCCTTGAGCAAAGAAGGCATAGCTGGGAATGCCAAAGCTGGCCTTCAGCCGAGGAAGGCAGCGCAGGTCCACGGAAGTCTGAGTGGCTTTGCATTTGCACTCCCTGAGAGACCAAATGGCGGCCCATGGGATTAGGTGGGCACTGACAGAAAGCATTTAAACATGCGAATAAGACTGGAAGAATGTGGCAAAAGCCCAAGTCCGGAGCTGCAATCCTTTGTCTCGATCAGTGCAGCTTGCACATTGACCAGGATGGAGCAGGGAGACCTGGCAGCTTTAGTATCTGTAGATCAATGCCATCCTAGTAACCCATTCCTACCATGCAAATTTTTGGAGGCCTTGTCTACTGTAGTCCTTTTACATTTGTCTTTGCCAAGAATTCCACTTAGACTGGACTATAAATGGACAAATCACAGAATCACAGAACTACTTAGATCAGAAAAGACCATAAACCTAACACTGCTAAGTCCACCACTAAGCCATGTCCCTAAGCACCACATCTACACATCTTTTAATTACCTCCAAGGATGGTGATTCCACCACTTCCCTGAGCAGCATGTTCCAATGCTTGACGACCCTTTTGGTGAAGAAATCTTTCCTAATATCCTATCTAAAATCTTTCCTAAAAAGGTGCGAGTAAAATAAATGAGCTGTCTAGGCTTCCCCTACAATCAATATAAGGAGATGGGAGAGCCCCCCAAACTAATTCACCCTGCTTCTCCTAGGATGGCTTGAATTACTCACCAAAGATGCTTCATTCATCTCTGTTGACCGTAGCGGGGACGTAGGGGATAGCTTAGATCTGTCTTGCTTTCAGACTGCGTCCCCTCCAGATGGGAGGAGCGCAAGTGTTGTAAGAAGCACCGTACCTCTGTTAGAGAGGTGGCCAGAAGGAGCCTTGATGGTTGGAAGGCCTCAGCCCACCAAGAGGGGATATTCATTCCTTTGCTTCACTGAAAATCTCACTAACTGTGTACATGTAGTATGTTTTGGACACTGAATAGCAAGTGTTAGGTAATAACTCTTAGCAGATTACTTAAAATTTATAAGTGGTATAAATAATGAATGAGTACATTTCAGCTTTTAAAGCTAACTATGTACTCTGAAATTTACAGCTTCCATTCAGCAAAAGTGTTTATTTAGTTTCAGAGAACTGCACTCATTTTTATTTATTTTTTTTGCTTAAGAGAGAACCTATTAAAAATTGAATGAATATTTTAGGAGCTGTAACAGCCCTACAGTAAATAGAAACGTGACTCTATAATATTGCACCCAATTTTTTTTTTTTTTTTTGGTTGTCTATCACTGTGTGTGACATTGCTGATCGATCCTGCCTCTCTTGCCAACGTGAGGATAAGGAGGCATTTGTGTCCATAGAGATGGCCTCTCTTGTCCATCCAATCACATATGATTCAGATGACCTTGGAACAGTCACCTGAAAAACAAATAAATTACTCATTGTATGTCATAGTGGATCTAGAGCCCCAATCTATAAGGCACCTCTGGAGATGCTGACTACTAGCATTTCAATGAAAATTGAGGGTACTCAAAATTAGTTAAAACTTGATAGAATTGACCTTGTGGCTCTTGATCGAAAGCCCATTAAAGTCAACAGAAAGACTGACCATCATCAGTGGGCTCTTGATCAGTTTGCTAGAAAGGAACCCATAGATACATGACAAAGAAACCATGCTGAAGAAAGGACCTCAGCACAGCCCTGACACTGCCAACATCCTGTATGGTGATTTCTCTGCATTGCAATGTGAAAAAAAGACCTGCAAAGGAACTAGCCATCCCAACCATGTCTCTTGCTCGCGTGACCTTTTCCTATGTCTTTAGGTATTGTACTTCATACTGGAATTCGTCTGTACCTAATGCTTCTGTACCAGTTACCAATGCATGAGGATTTGATATGATTCAGTACTGACTTCTGGTGCAAGCCAAGCCTGCATTGTCTCTTCCTGGGATCAACAGGAGTTAAGTACTACCCAGGTTGTGCCTAGTGAGCCATAGCCGGAGATCTACACCCACACAGAATGAGATGAGAATGAGGATGTGTTTATATATATTGTTAGCATGTTTTGAGGTAAATATTGATTCACTCCACTAAGTTGATAATTAAGGATTAGTTTCTTTTCTGCTGCAGGTTTCCCNAACTTTCAGTGTTTTCTAATTTGTAAAAGAATTACTGAAGTAAAAATGAATCAATGAAGGTATCCCTAACTAGCTGTAATTTTCACTCCCTGTCTGGCTTACTTAGCACAATAAAGGACGTACAGAATTTGCGAAGAATTTTGTCAGACTTGTAAATAATGCCATTACATAATTGTCTCCTTCCCTGGTCTCCATCTGTGTCCTTAAATAGAGGGATCGGCGCCGCTTACATAACCTGCTCCCATTTTCCTCCCATTTTCCTCCCCTGGCTGGAGTCTCAGGACAGAGCTTGCTCTCTATATCCAGAGCAAGCTTCCTTCTTGCTTCTCCATCCTCAGCAACATCCCAGCAGCCGCAAACCTTCCCCTTGGGACCTGCTGCTGGCTACAGTGTCGTGGTACCCAGGCTTCGGGATGTGCTTGTGGGTGGTGAAGGAAGCTGGTGCTCTCCCTGCTCAGGCAAGTGGGGTGCATCTTCCTGGACGTGGTTGGGGACAGGTCCTCTACCCAACCCCACCTGGAGCCCATGTCTTGTCTGAGTAGGGTATCCTTGCCATGAGAGTATGGGAAGGGTGCTGTGCCTCTTGGGGCTGATGTTGAAATCCATGGATGTGGTGGGTTTGACCCAGCTCCTATGATAAAGCTCTTATGGTAGAGCCCAGTTCTTATGGCTGGTATCCTAACAGTAAAGATAAAGGCTGCCCTGGATTCTGAGAGCCCGTGTGTGTTCACGTGTTCATGGCATCATGTGTTCACCGCCCTTTCCTCAGACCAACACCATACATGGTAGTTTTCTTCCAGATCTTTTGTGATGTTAAGCTGTTTCTCCCTGCTCTGCTAAGGAAGAGAGCCAGGGGAGGAGACGCCTTGGTTTGGAGGATTTTATGCTAACAGCTTGGGTGAACCCTGTTGTGTGTCTTAACTCCAGGCCTGGGGGCCTGTCACCGTTGGCAGGCTCTGGAGCACCCCTGATCCAGCCCCAAGGACCCAAAGAGGGATGGATGAAACTTCTGCTGCCCTGCTCGGTCCTGGCTCAGGAGAAGGTCTGCATGGGATTCTTCAGGCTCCTCTTGTCTCTCACTGCTCCAAAAGGGAAGTCAGATGTCTAGAGGGAATATATCCACAGGATATTACAAGCCACTCACACAGGCTCCAACAGAAGTGGAATATTGTAGTAAAATGATCCTTTATGGTCTCAGACATATTAAAAAAAAAATCTACTAGGGAGAGTATTTTGACAAATACCTCATTAAAACCCCCAGAATCTTACACTGCACAAGTTTATGTAAATCCCAATGACAAAAGAATATTTAACTTTTCACGTACCATAAATAAACCTGTTAAACTAATACATCTCTAAGGAATAATAGAATAGGCAAATACAGTAAATACATTAGTTCTGCTCCACTTTTATGTGAGAGGTGCTTTCCTTTGTCTGCCAGACAGGCGTTTCTTTCTGGAAGGGAAAAAGGGGGAAATTGTTATTGATGAAACGTGGCAGCCTGTTTGAATCTCGGGAAGCAAAGCCACAGCCTTCAACTGAAGGAGTGGCCAGAGCAGGCAGAATACATGGGAGAGAATGGAAAAATCAAAGGGAAAGGAAGGAAGTCTAGTGGCTGAAAAGGAGCATGAGGTAGATGCCAATCACAGCGTGGGGAATGGCATTCATTGTTGTTTAGAAGAAATTACAAAGTTAGTGTACGCTGCCTCTCTTCTCAGCAAATGGGGAGGAAGAATTAGACCTTGCAGTTTTTAAAAAATCTCTCTTTTTTTCATTTCTGGTTATAGCCATCTTAGTCAACATAGAAGAAGGTTTTGAGGCTTGTGTCAGAAATGAGAGGATGTAGGAACACAGAGCATTTTATACTGACCTGCGGCACATAAATAAGAGAGGAAGGGTGTTGGGTGGCCTTCGCTGCTGACAGCAGATGGTGAGAGCTATGATGAATGGGCAGTATCATACCCTGGGCACTCACTACAGAGTCTGCCCACTTCAGCCAAATTTAGGTCAGTATGTCTCCAATTCTAGTTGTGTCAAGCCAGGGCCGACCTCCAGCATGCAAGCAGGACCTCTGTAGACACTGAGGACAAGAGGGGCTTGCAAGACAAAAGCTTGAAGGAAAACCCTTTACCTTTGATAGTACTTTTATTTACAGATTAATTTCTTCATTCTGAACCTTACAAGTAAATACAATAGACTTACGAGTTATTCTGAGACCTTTGGAAGAGATGGAGGAGTATGGTTGCCTGTTAGTTTCCATGTTGGACAAAAAGCACAATAAAGCAATTGAGTGTGAAATAAGTGAGCAATATGGATCCAACCCAAAACCTCTCTGTCCTTTTCTGAAGGACAAGCTTGGGACACCCACAGAAACCTAATCTTTCCCCCTCCAGCATAAATCCACAAGTCCTCAAAACATAGGAACTGCAGTGTATAGCAAGGGTCTCCATCGTACGCCATCACTGTGCCTCCACGGTGACACAAAGAGGCTGGAGGTGAGAAGGGTGCCTGTGCTCTCAGCAGCCCACCCAGGAAAGGACCACCATGCCTTAGAGGTCTAGTTCGGGAGGTTTTACAGAACATTTGCTCTGCTCACAACAATAATATAAACCCCTATATCCTTACAACAAACTTATGACCTATTGTAAGACCAAAAGCTCACTAAAATGTTCCATGGAAGAAGACAGGGACACAGGTCACCACCATTAATATGCTAGGTTGCTGATATAGTAAGACATTTGTTTAAAAACCCAAACCAAATAACCACCAAACCATAACAAGAACGCTAAAAGAAAACTTCCAGGGAAAAAAACCAAAACCCCCACACCAAGAGGTTCTAGGCAATCTGACTAGTGGAAGACATCCCCTGTTCCTGAATCCAGAGATCAGTTTAACCTCGAGCCCATGTATGAAAACACACTGGCCTGGTAACAGAAAATTCAGTGCCAGTAGGAATGCCAGCCTGCCCTGCCTGCATTGAGTCACTAGTTACAGGCAGCATTAAGTCTTCTCTCATCCTACAGACAATTAGGGTATCAAAAGTGGGGGGAGAATTCCTATATTTGGCCCAGACAGGCCACCAGAGGAAGACAGACGCATGAAATTGATACAATGCCAATATAACGCAAACGCTATTGATCCAGTCTCCTTTTGGAAGCACCAGAACACGTGACACCCGAGTTTTATCACAGGCTGGCTTTCCTAGCTGCAGGGATTCTTCTATCGAGCTGCAGATTTATTTCCATATACTTCCAGGTCTTGGTTTCTCCCATGGAGCTGTAATTAAAATTGCTCCAACCAAAAGCGTGTGCTTTTCTGTGATATGGATGCTTATGCTCTTCCTTTCCAGCAAAAAACCAAGCCTTTTTTTTTTTTTTTTTAAATTTAGAAAAGGCTGATGGAGGTGGACAGTGATCTCTGCAAGGACTTGCTCTGTGCTGCTCAGTTCTGTCTCTTCCTATATGTGATCCGTATCTTAAGTGATACTTTTCATTTCCCCACACTGCCTTGTATTGCGCCATGTAGCCTTTTCCCTCAACTTGTTTCTGTGCTCTTTGTAAGGTGTGCTCCTTGCTGCCTTCTCTTTAAAATACTCTTCTGAAAATTATGGTCTTATCTCTGTTGGGTTCTTTCTCACATGTTACCCAATGCAAGGTGGTGGGGGGAGGGTGGCATCTGCTGGTTTCCATTTATACATCTATGACATAAGAATATAAGAGCAACAGTGTTGGGTCAAAGCAATGTTTTACCTGGCCCAGTACGCAGTCTCTGTTGTTGGCCAAAAGTAGATGCCTAGAGAAGAGCGTCAGAATAGAGAAAGTACATATAATTCTTCCTCCAAGTATACTTCCAACTCGGGGATACCCTGAACCAGGACACACTTCTGTGCACCTGAAGTTTTTTATCCACTGTCTTGTCCAACTGCCTTCTGCCTGTACCTAAGCTGGTACCACACCTTGGGGCAAGGAGCTCCCCAGTTCAACTGTGTGTTTGGAGAGAAATTATCATCTCCTTTGTTTTGAACCTACTAGCTACAGTTGGTGCTCGAGGCTCTTGTTTCAGAAAAGACAGGTAACAGTCAGCGTGTGTCCAACATCTTCATGGCACTCGCTACTTTCCAGTCCTATTGGGTGTCTCATTTCTGGGCTGAAGAGTCCTAGATGACAGACATGCTTTGTATCTAAGCTTTTCCATACATCCTCATCTTTCTCTGGACCTCTCCTGGCTCTGCTATGTCCCCTCCTAAGATGGGAGGCTAGAGCTGCAGACGGTCTCCAAGATGTGGACAAACTGGGTTTCTCCAACAGCCTGTGGATAGTCCTAGGAAGTCCTAACATTTTCAACCATTTCAGGCTGCCAGTCTCTGGAGTAAAACTTCCAGAAGAAATGTGTACTAACGAATCAGTTTTGAAAGGTAAGGGCCGTGTGTACACATTTGATGCAATGTGTTTGTTCACTTTTGTCACGTGAATCCTACTGGAAGGATCACTTGAAAGCAGCTGCTGGCTAACGTAAGTAGAAGCCTGTAAATGGAGATAAAGTGGTGATCTAGAAAGGAAGGTTAACAGGTACAAAAGAAGATACCAAAAATTTGTGGGTTTGCTAGGAGAATTCGCAGGCACTGTGGGTAATAAAATGTCAGATTTTTTTTCTGGCAATGTCAGACCAGGCAGCAGCGGGGGTGGAGGTGGTGGGGAGAGCCGTCCTGCTGCTGCACGGTGGACCTTCAGTGCCACAGCAAAGCGAAATGGCACTTTTGAGACCTACGCAAAACCAGAGACAACAGGACCGTACGGGACAGCCAGCAGGCACCGTCTAGCTGCGCAGGTGAAATCTGGGGTTGTGTGCCAAGTACCTCCACACCGAGGTGCCTGAAAAATGCCTTGGGCTGCCTATACTTGGCTGGTAGTGGGAGGGTCAGCATCAGGGCAGGCGGTGGCCAGCATGCAGTGAGTCAGCTGCAGTCATCCAGACTTGCACTGGTAGCCTCCATGGACCCCAGGGGCCTCGGATGACATCAAGTGACCAACACTGAGGTAGAGAAACAAAGTGGGATGCTTCCCAGTAGGCCCCCGTTATCACAGACTGCAAGGGGACACACAAGGGCAGCTCAAGTCCGTGCTGCTTATCAATAGAGTGTGAACAAGAGGTCCTAGGCTATGTAGGAGGGCTGTTGGGCCCCTCAGAGTCTCACAGGGTCAGCTAAGTGCAGAAGTGGCCAGTACTTATCCATCCCAGCACTGGAGAGGTGGTGCCTGGAATGGTTCTTCATGGCTTCGTGTCTTTTCACCGAGAGCCTGTAGAGCCCAGGAGCGTGATAAAAGCTGATCGTGACCCAAAGCGTCTGGAAGAGGGTTGGAAACCAGGACCACAAAGGGTTATTTTCCTGACTGCCATATTCCCTGCTGCTCCCTGACTGCTTCTCCACAGCGTCTTGAGAAACGGGGCTGTAAGGCTGACTGCTAAGCGTGATTAGTATCAAACTGGAGGGATGGGGCAGGTTTTGTAGTTCCCAAATGCCTCTGCTGATCAGTGCCGGAATGAAAGCCGAAGCAGAAACAGATGGATCAAAGCAACGTTGTAGGGGGCAGAAAGCTGAGGAAATAGGTACATGATAGCTGGAACAAAGTGATAGGAAGAAGGCAGCAGGCATCCAGGAGAGGCAAACAAGAAGGCAGAGCATAAATCCAGGGGCTCAGTGAGTGACTGGCAAATTGCAGAAAAACTCTGGAGTATATATAAAATAGGCCTTTTATTGAGACTTACAGTGACATCTGGAACAATGATCGGCTGAACCAAACAGAGATAAAGATCTCTAGAAAGAAGAGTATGCATCCTTCTCTCTCTCTCTAAATGTAAAATCCCTCTTGGAAACCTGCGCTGAACTCTTTCTGTTGTTCTACCCCTCCTGTAATAGAACAGGGAAATTATCACTGGGAAAGGCCAAGGCACTATTTCAGTATCACATTTCTCAAAGAAAATGAGAGTGAAATATAACTGTGGATGTAATTTTACCGCCTTATGCAAGCAGTCAGACATATGCTCGTGATTATTTTAATTGTAAAGGGATGACTGCCTCTCTCATGTTAAGGAGAAAGGAAATTCCTTTTTCTCCTAATTGTTTGCAAGTCTGGGTTCATGTCAGTAAAGGTTCATGGCACTTCCAAAAATTAGGTGATACCTGCTGTCATGGGCAGCTGGCTTGCCCACCACTTTCCCTAAGAGCTGGAGTGACAGTTGTGGCTGAAGATGACACTTAGGTTCCCAGGAAGCCTCTTCCAGGGGCTTTAGCTGCCACCACAAAAGGCTCGTATCTTAGATCCAGCTTCTCCTGGAGATCAACCTTAAGCTTGCAACTGTCAGAGCACGGCACAGGGATCATGTTTGACGGAAAACATCTTCCTAGTTACAGAAAGTTGTCACACCTTCATTTGTCACATTCTTCAGATAATTCTAGCTGTCTGCTGTAGAGGTGTGTGCTGGATAAGTACAGTATCTATGCACATAGGGAGCTTGCTTCTGACAGCTCACAGTCAAACAGTCTTTCCTGTCTCTGATAATATCTGTAAGGAGCTCTGGATACTACATGGATTTCAGGTGTACCCATCAAAGAAATAAATAAATGATGGAATAGTAAGGGTGAACAATACCTACTTAGTGACATTCAGAATAATGTGCAGCTTGTCCTGTGAGATTTGTCAGTGGGCTTCAGGACCCGGAAGTCTCCAAGATTTTCTGAGCTTTTGTTGAATCTGTAGCTTTGCTTTGAGCCAAAAAGGTGCTCAAATTCAGTTTTTATCATTGAATGTCCCCAAAGTATACAGGCTCACTTGAACCTGAAACTCACAGAGCAATTCGGAGATGTGAAATTTTACAAAACTAATGGATGTTAAATGCCTGCACATCCTTTTGACTGAACTGAAGAATGCTCTTGGCTCATCAAATACAGTGCTGGAAGTCATGTTATCCCATTCTTTTCCAATTTTCTGTCTCTATCTTCTTATATAGCCTTGGGGAAGACGCTGATTATCTCTATGCCTTTAGTTGCGTAAAATGTAAATTAGAACAATGGCAATGGCTACCCACATTGTGATGTCGTCCTGACTCTTTATCCATTAACATTTTCAAAGTACTTTGGGATCTTGCATAAGAAGCATTACAGAATGCCACCGTGATTGTTTACTTGCAGGTGAGTAAATGTGTTTTAGCTGTGGTGGGAGGTGTAGGTGGAATAAGGTCAGATGCAGATGAAGTGACTCAGACCTTTAGAATTGAAAAGTCATCAGTCTATCTATCCGAGGACCTGATGTCAACTGGTGAATGTTTTGCCTGGGGTTCTCATAAAGACCATCTCTCCGACAAAGACAAGATTCAATGACCTGCTCTCAAATGGGTCTTCCCAGTAGGCTGAAGCACTCAGAAGACCAAGATGCCACTGAGACACCAGCGTGTCATGGGCGGATGGCTGGATTTCATGAGTCTGTGCTTAGTTATGGGCATGCTCTCCAGCACAGCATTCGAGTCCTGCACACCAAAGAGCAGATGTAAGCAATGCAGGGATCTAACACAGAACAGCTTGGGTGACATCAGAGTGACTGCGTGCTTCTGATGGGAAATGGTAGTATCAGGGCAGAGCAGGTGTGAGTCATCTCCCAGGAGAGACAGGCAGAAAAAAGGAGATGGGGAGGGGAGGAGGAAAGCAAGAAACAGATTATCTCATACAGATACATTCCCCTTGCCGGGCTTCCCCTCCCTCAGTGCATCCCCCTTTGCCTCCACAACACGCATACATAAGCATGGAGATTTGGCTGTTACGGCTCGATTCCAAAACCCTGTCAGACAGATAATTTGCTGCTTTGTTTTCTTCCCTTGCCCATCTCTGCCCCAAATTCAAGATCATTTAATATGTGGCTAGATAAAACTTGAGCAGTTCTTCAATACGCATTTACTTTCTGCTGTGCATTAGTCCAGTTCAATACTTCCCATGGCAGGGACTCAAATAAAAGCAGGATAGGGATCTCGACAGAGTTGGCTGCAGAACGATTGCTGTATTTCTTGTATGATCAGCTTTCGCCATATCCCCAGTGCGTTCCAAATGCCTTGCTGTAATGACTTAAATATAAAAGGTCATGATCAGGGCAGGAGGTGCTTTGAGTTTGTTAGCTGGGTAAGACAGATGAGCGTTATACAAGGTGAATGGGTGGGAGGGAGAATCTATGTGTTATCAACACAGGGGAAAGGACGCTCCGGTGCAAAACGACTCGTGTTGCAAATGCTCCTCACCACCATTAAGCCCACAAAGAGCTACATGTGCTCTGCCTAAGTGGCAATGAAACACAGCTTCCAAATGAGAGCACAGTCCCACTCGCCAGCCCTACAAATCATTCTAAGGCTGTAGCACCAGCATTCAGGACAATGGAGCAAATAACCTCTCCAGAAAAGGAATGGTACTCAAAATAGTTGTTAGATCAAAAGCTGAAACAGAAGAGTTCCTGGGAGGAACCGATTAATAACAAACAAGACAGCCACAGATCCCCACAGAGTCCCTGCTCCACCAAATGACCTCACCCTGCATAGCGTGCCAAATTCTGCCAGATTGCTACCAAATACAGAATCAGTGATCTTACACTGTGCCTACAGACGATGACTGTGCACCTGGGGTAACAATGGAGAAAAAGAAGTAGGGTGATACTTTCTCATTCAAGTCCCGAAAGACCAGGGAAGGGAGGCGAATATTTCTTTCAATGATGAGGAGAGACACAGGATATTCTCTTACAGATAATGATGGACAAGTGCCTAACAGGAAAGAGAGGGGCACTATGCAGTAACTGGTAGCACAGAGTATTAATGAATGTATAGAAGAGGATGCCTGCGCTGTTGTATATACGCATAACAAAGCCCAAAGGTTTTTCTCCTGCTGTATCTTGACAAGATTTTTCTCATCTGTAAAGCTAGTAGAGGATTTTATATTTAAGTGTGGGTTTGTGTTCGTGTACGGCAGGGAGTAAAAACTAATAAGTCAAGTGAGAAAGCCTGGGGATATTTGACCGTTCTCCACGGTCCTGGGAGAACCCCTTTATTTTTCTGCAAGCATTGAATGCATTCATTTCACACCATCTGAAACGAAGGGGTGAAGTAATTAAGACAAAAATAAAGAGAATCAAACCACAGAGAAAGTCTCGTAACGCCAAAGGTTTAGTGTTCAATAACAGACCGGGATGACTCATATCTGTAAGCGCTCTAAAATCCTCCTGCATGTTGACACAAACCCATTGTCCTGCTGTTCAGTGTCTGTGTTCCAGTTGTCACAGAAAATGAAAGGACAATAGCTATTGTTATGTTGCAGCTGTATATTGTGACTGATTCATAGTTTCCCTTTTGGGGAGGAACGCAAACTCGTCTTGCGTGTTCTCAGGCATTTGCAACACACATATGTAATTGTCACATATCTGAAGATGGTGAATATTAGGCCTTGCTTGCTGCTAATAAACCGTCACCAGCAAACAGCTGATACAAGCTGTTGTAGAAGTCGTATGAACATTTCAAGGTGTAAGTGGGGCAAGGTTTTTAGGCTGGAAAATCTTTTATTACATGAACTGACAGATTTGGAAGGAAAAAAAAACACAACAGAAAAGCCTTTGGGAATCTGAGACCTTCTCCAGGCTGAATTCCAGCAGAACCTGAAAAAACAACTTCGTGGCCAAATGGAAATTCTGTTTTTATAACAAGTTTGCATTTGTTGTTTGGAAAAAAAAAAAGTGCTTTTGTGGTTTTTTGTTTAACTGGAGCCCCAATATTTCAAAACAAACATGACATCTGTCTGTCTTTCAACTGATATTTTTTGCCGAGAAAAACAATCCTTTCTAAATGAACTCCAGTCTGGCATAATGTTGGAGAACATGCTCTCTCTCTCTCATTTACATAAATATATCTTTTATTAACTGTCAGCCGAGGAACAATTCATCATGTAAGACATAAACAGCTGATAAGTAAACAAGTTGGATCCTTTACTGGCGTAAGTCAGCAGACACATGGGAGTTCAAGGGGTCTCCGTCAGTTTGCGTCATCTTGAGGACTAACCCAGAGCCACAGGAAGGAGCACAGGCCAATCCTGACTGATTCTCCATTTTCTTTTCCTCAGCTGTTGAATGACAGACAGCAGAAAGTAAGGGGGAGTGAACCCATGCAGAGAGGCAGTGCATGTGAGGCTATGCATGCAGACAATCTTTTTCATGAAGCCATTAATGAACACAGATACAAATGAAAGATGGGTACTTGGGGCGAAAGATGTACGGCCACAGATGCTGCTCCTCTGACTTTCTCTTTTATTGTTCATCTCTGTTTGCTCGGGTGGCAGCCGCGTGGCTGCCTTTCAATAATTCAGGATCCAGGTTGCACGCATGGCCAGTCCTGCTTGTCACATTTTCTCACCTGATCACAAGTCCATCTCTCTGTAAATGAACCCAGGTTTGCAAGGAGTTGCAATATCTTTTATTAGACCGGCTGATATACTTGGAAGGGGGCCAGGGTTAGGGGGAAGGGGGGACGAGAAGAAGAGCTTGTGTGCCTGAAAGCTTTATCATTTTTTCTAACCATATCAACTGGTCTAACACAAGATATTACTTCTCCCAACAGCTTGTCTTGCTGATTTCCTTAGACTGTCATCATTATCTCTCCCGTTATTGCAATGACTCTATATTAAGCTTGTGTGGACCGAGAGTTGCATTCCTACTAAGTGCACACCTCTATTAACATCTATGTGCCATTTTATTTACATCCCACGAAAAGTTCCACCACAGTCCATAAGGTTATAGGAATAAGCAAGATTTCTTATTGTTCCAGTAAAGATTATTTAAATAATTGCTTGTCACTTCAGGTTTAGAACCACTGATTTGACCGTTTATACACGACGATGTTAGCACCAGAACTGTTAAAAACAAAAATTAACTCAGCAGTAAGATAACTCAGTCTAAGTCTCAGGCACATTTTCCTAGTGTAATATGGAATACACCACTAATGGACACTGTTCTTTGCAGTCTGAAGTAGGTGAGCTTGCATCAGAAAGCTCAATAGCTGCATCACTTTTAATCCATTCCAAGCCATTTTTGCTTAGAAAATATCATCCTTTACTTCTTCATATGGTGCTCTGTAAATGAAAGTTTCAAACATTTCACCTTCAGCAAAGTCAAAGTATTATCTTTGCAAAAGTTGCTGTAGAATTAGTGTGGTATTGAAAATAATGGGTATAGAAACTTCTGAAGGATGATATGAAGCACAATGTCACACATGCACATAAGTACAAGCTATCACAGATCTTTTGGGAGGTATGATCTTAAATGATCTAGGGGTTGTAGAGTGCTGTGTAGAAGGAACACATAGAAATACAAGAAAATACAGAAAAGACCCAGAACAAAGATTAAGTATGTTACAAATATTACAGAGTCAACCTTGTTTAACACGGCAAATGTCTCTTTCTTATGTCTGTTGCCTCCATCTTTTCTTCTCCTTTTCTCCTTCTCACCTGGTCTAAGTGGTGTGCAGAAACAAGCCTTCCTTTCCCCTCCTCTAAGCACCTCTTTCTCAGTCCTAAGTGTTCACAGAACAGGAGACAGTCCCCACAGACGTTAGTCCTGAGAGTTTAAGCTAATCACATCTTTTGAAATAATATGGTTTGAGTTCATTTCACTTGCCTTTAGGGTACAGTTGCTTTGTGTTTCCAAGCTTTTACCTACAACCGTAAAGGAAAGACATATTGGTTTGGGGTTTTTTTTGTTTTGTTTTGTGGGGTTTTTTTGTTTTTTGGTTTTTTGTGGGTTTTTTTTAAGAAAGCTGAGGGTTTCCTTTAACGTCTCAGTAGTTGAAGTAGTGTAAGGCAGCAGATACAGCTCTTATTTCTGGGATCTTGGCTCCCACTTGCTTTACTCACTATGCTGATGTTCAGCAGAAGTTAAGATGCCAGTAAGAATTTATGTGTCCATCCCATTAGCAGCTCTGAGAAATCTCTTGGATTATCCTTTAGGTTTGTTGCGTTTTATACTTTTGTTCCAATCCCACCTTTTATCACGTACAAATATTTATACATCTATTTAATCTCTTTTGCTCTCCTGTCTTGCCTTGGGTTATATTTCTGACTTGGTGCTTTCCATTTTGATTGAGGGGGTGACAAGACGGGCCTCATCTTCCTCTTGGTTCAAAGAACAATTCATTATTTGCTTGTGTCTGGGGAATGAATGCCTCTGTATGATATGTTGGGAGACAGGGATAAACATCCCTCCTGGCTGATTGATAGTCTTATTAAAGATTGCAGTAGGTGAAATAATCCCCTGTAGCTTCGTAAGGGTAAGATCCCTTTCTCTTTTCCCCTCAGATTGGCTTTAGGGCATGCTTGGGACTTGGCTTATGCTCTGTCCAATCTTACAGCATTACTTAATTAGCCTTTATTGAAAGCCATTAGCATTGATCAACAGCGGGACACATTTTTATTGGGGGAGATGACCAAACTGTTTATCCACCTAAAACTACAAATTCATTCAGCCCAAAGCTGACTGAAAATTTGCAAATGCAAGTTGAATTTGGTAATTTGTTGCTATTCTCGCTATTGTTGCTATTCATTTATAATTTGTTTAATTGATATGGAAAGATTTTGAGCTCTCAGTTGTCATCTGCAATATGCAGAAGGAGGAAGAAACAGCCATGATAGCCTGATTCCCAATTACACAATTCCTTTGAGTTTTGCATTTTCCTTCCATATTGATCTTCTTACCCTCCTCTTAAGGGGCTTGTTTGCACATTTACCCAGCCTGTGGTCCATCACTGGTTGTGTCCTTGACACTGTCAGTGCATTCAGCCTTGTCCTCTTCCTCCTACTGCCCTCTTACCTTCTCCCACTGTACCCTGTCTGCAGGAGACAACCTTCTGGTCTCTGTCACTCTTGTTCCATAAATACCGCCTTATTCATTTTTTCCAGGCAGCTCTCAGGGACATTTATCATCCAGTCCCCTCCCTGACTGGCTGTCCTTTCTAAATTAATAATTAGAGAGTAAACAAAATGTGTACATAGCCAACAATGTGTTCAGCTATTGTGGCATGCTGATCCAAAGCATGTGAAAATCAGTGTGAACCCCTCCCTTTTTGATCAGGGTTTGCTGCTACGTTCCTGATCCTTCCTATAAAATGAACTTTTTTTTTTTTCTTGTAATGCGCTGCTGCAGTCCATACAATAAATTAGATTATAATCCCCTCATGGGCAAGAAACTGTCTTTTTGATATGTCTGTGCATTGTTGATCTCGTAGTACATATGCGTGTTTGCACATTCTCACCTCCTGCTTCCAGCACACCAGGATATAAGAGCAAAATGAGAACAGAGGTGGACAATATTTTTCCAATTATTAGCATGCAGATAAGAGCCTTTAATTAAAGAAATTATATACCGTATAAAAGAGAAAGCTCCTCTGTCAGACTGCAGTCTTGTAATGGCTTTGTGTTTGTGCAATTAGGACCAAATCTTGAAGCCACCGAAGCCAACGGTGGCCCTTAATGGGATTAATTCTTCATTTGTGGGGTGATGGGCTAGATGATCTAAGGGGCCTTTTGCATCTTGCGCTTCTCCAGTCTCTCTCAGGGTAAATGACACATAATGGAAAAGACAGCTGTTTTTGAATAAACTGCATTAAGTGTCCACATATAATTCCTAATGCAGGTTATAAAAACCCCACCCCTGTCTCTGCTGGCGTGTGTGCCCCTCTTACAGAGCAGGTCTCTCCTGTGCTGCAGATGCTGTATGAACTCGTCAATACCCTGCAGGTTTCTGGGGGGTATGTATCTCTGTATTTCCCGAGATCCTCCGGGAAAACTCTGCAGCCAGCGCTAATCAAATTGAACCGCTGTCAAGGCTTCCTGCGAAGCTTCGAGGAAACGTTTCTGAATATTAGAGGTACAGGAGAGGAGAGGAAAGGTTGGGGGAGGGAGGCAGGACGGTTTTAGAGCTTAAGTGGATTACATAGCTCCATAACCCAGTTATGGGTCCATGGACTCGAGTGAGCTGTTTTTTCCCCTCCTCTGGCTGTCTGCCTGTCAGATAGTTCCGCTGACAGGCAGGCTTTATTAGCCTCCCCCAGCTGGCTCTCTCAGCATTTCTTATTTTTCAGTGCTCACATCCCCCAGCAGCTCCTCTCAGCCCTGCTCCTGTCTCGAAGCTCCCCTGGGTCCTTCCCTCAGCTGCACCAGCTCTCCGCACCCATTGAAGTCTCCGCACTAGCCTGGTCTACCAGCACTTACCCAGCCCGGTGGCAAGGTCTCTGAGCTCTGTCCATGCAAGCCCCAGGTAGCCAGCAAAGGGTGCATGGTTTAGGTCACATCAGGGGCCCTAGGTTTGAAAGGTGACCCCCTCTCTGACTGTCTTCTATTTTAAATAGCCCAGAGGGCGAGCTTCCAGAGAGATGAGCACCTGAGCACCAGCGCTGGGTGGTGTGAAGGAGCAGCAAGAGCTTAACACGTCCGGAGGCACTGGTATTTCCACACTTTGCAGAAAAGTTGGGTGAGCATACATTAACCATGAGCCCGGCTGCGCAGCCTGAGCCCTGAAATTTCCCCTCAAGACCGAGGTGTGAGCCTGACATCTGCTGGGGACTGCACCACTGCTACAGAAAACACCAGGCCAGCCTTCCTCAGAGCTTCCCTGCCGGGAAGGGTGGTGGCAGAGAGGCTGCAGCCACAGGGACTCCGCACGGGATACAACCAGCCTGCGAGGAGGCAAGATGGCCAAAGGACAGGGTGACCCAACTGCAGCCCGGTGGGAGGTAAGGGCTGAACTCCCAGTTTATGCTGGAGGGCTCCTGCCCCTCAGGAGCAGGCCAGATGCAAGAGAGCAGCCAGCCAACACATGGATCCAGGGTTTACAACGTCTGCATGGATCTCCATGGCCATGTGAAAGACACAGCTCCGTGTCTTCACTGCAGCATGTCTGACAGCAAGTGGAAATCTGTGTGCCCTTTTTCCTTTTGAGGTATCTGCCACTGCCACCACCACATTTTTCCTTTGCTGACATAGCTGGTTACTTTAGGCTTGCCTGAATCTCAGCCAGAAATACTGCAGGTAGACTCACCTGCGCAAGTACGAAACGGAGTCACTGCTTGGTGTCCACCATCCATGCATCTCTGTGCCTCCTTTCTGTCCTTACCCAGAGTCTCCTTCCCCCTTCCCTCCCTGCCGCTATGGTGCGTCTGTATGGGACTTTTGTTGGGTCTTACAGGAAAAGATAGTTTCCAGGGCTGACCGTAAGAAAATCATGTAAAAGTGGCTGAAGAACATAAGGAGTGATGGAGAGTAGAAGCAACTGCCCCTTAATTAAATACTGACCAGTTGCCTTAAGACAGTGCTAGAGGGTGCTGTGCTGCTGCAATGGCTCCGGCTGGGAGCTCCATAAAGGAGGGTGCTTGGCCACTGGTGGCAGACAGCATCCATGGGCCTTGCTTTGTCAGTGAAGGCATCGGGTCTCCTGCCCCGAGCAGATGCAGGTAGCTGGCCACAAGTTGCCATCCTGGGTCCTCGGCCTCTTCCCAGCCCCAGGCAGAAGCCGGTGCTGCCCTGCGGTGGTGCGCAGGTTGCCACTTCGCCTCTCGGCAGGGTTCGCTGCCCTTCAGTAGGGATGTGGGAGCAGCCAATCCTGCACAGGCTGCCGATGGCGTTCGACAAACCCCAGTGGCTGCTGTGGCTGGCCGGCCCCTGCCCCAAACCAACATTATTCTCATTAATCATCCTTTGAATACGGCTAGAGAGGCGCACGCACAGCGCAGCCTCCGCCCTGCGACGCCCCGTGTTGGCACAGCGTGGTACGGCCGAGGGCGCGCGATGCCCAAGCTGGTGCCGGGGGACCGGCAGGTCCACTGGGCACGATGCAGCCCCCTCCCCGGGCACGTTGGTGTGGGTCCCTAAAGTGCGAGGGCTGTAAGTGATGAGGGGCCGTGCTGCTTCTGGGTCTGGAGGCAGCTCCTCCAGTATCAGAACAAAGACCTCTGGCTCACAATCTCCTGGGTCTACTAAAAAGAGGGATACTGAGCAGCGCGCCGGCAATATGGTAGCTTGGAACTTTGTTGATAGCAGGGTTACCAGCAGCGCCTTCAGGCTCTCTGCCAACGCCTAAATAACTGCGAGTGTTGCTTTCTCCTGAAAGGAAACCTGGCCTTTGTGCTGCTTAGTCACCGATTGTATTTCTTGCTCGCAGAAATGAGCAGATAAAACATACATCTGAAACCCTTGAGGAGAAGAAACAAGTTGGCAGTTCTCATGGTTTTAGCAAGGATCTTATGACAGCATGTCTTGGGTTTTTTTCATGAGGATTCATATTCTAGAGGAATGTGACTAGTCGAGGATCTCAGGGGTTTTATTAATATTTTTAGAGTGAGTTTTTAGAGCTTCTGGCATGGAGGAACACTAAGAACTTCATGCCGGTTTAACCTAATGATTCAGAAACCATAAAGCAAATAATAATAAGCCAACACATCTATTTTTAAACTCATGATTTAAGCCACTGTCATGATTTTGATGGGGCCTGACATGTGATTTTCCAGGACTGGGACTGGTAATAAAGCTTTTGTGTACTGATTTAAACGGAAAATCCTTTTAAAATCCTCCAGCTTGCTTGCCTTAGTCAATACTTAGCAAGGACTCAGCCACAGCAGCAAAAAATATCCACCAGACAGGACATTCTCCTTGCCCCTCTCTTTCTCTTCCTGTGTAGAAAAAAACCTGACACAGAAGGGTCATGATTCATCGCTGTCCTAGGACCCGGTTAGCAAAACTGGTGAGTGGGAATCCCTAAACAAAGGAATCCGGGAGCTGCTGACAACCTTCCAGGAGTCCAAACACAGGACAGGAGCATCCCTCTGTCAAAGGAGTTTCCTGTGGGGCTGAGCAAGGACTGAAGAGAGAAGAGGACAAACCTGCTGGGTCAGATCTACGTGGCCAGCTTGGGCTTGTGCTACAGCTATTGCGTGTCCCTGTCAAGCTGGGATAGGGACTGACCAGGAGTTGAAAGTAAGGTGAGTTTCAGAGACGAGGAGAGGGCCAAGCCATGGCACAGAGCCCCTCTACAGCCTCCTTCAGTCCCTGCGTGGGCACATGAAATAGCTTGTCTAGTGGCTGTGTCCGTGGAGGAGTGGGAGAATGCCAGCTGGTCCCTGTGGTATTTCGTTTCTTCTCAGGAGCTGAGGCAAACATTTATGGGAAGAGAGAGCAGAAAGCAGGGAAGATAAACTGCTGTTCCCACTGCCCCCAGCCCGCTGCACCCTCGCAGTCTGGATCCAGTCACCGATCTTGGTGTGAGACAACGGCTTTCTATACTCCTAGACGCAACCCAATGTTTTCCAGCTTGTCAAAAGAGTCTAGGGTCAACTGAAGGAGTGGCAGGCTCTGTGCAAGCCAGCCCCGTCTCAGTGCTATTTTGAGGCACTTAGCTTTTTGGCCAGTGGGTATGCTTTTATTCCTCTAATACAAGAAAATAAACGCATGAGGAATATATATGAAAAAAGCAGGTGACTCATAAGTGAGAATAGCCTCATTCTGTCATTAGTGGAGGGTAATTTGCCACTTATTTATATTAATATTACACACACCTGCACAAAGCTTCATTGCCCCGTCCCACGCTCTGGGCTGGGCGCGTGGCCACAGCTGCCTGCAGCAGGGGAGCAGGAGAGGGTCGGCAGTCAGCTGCTGCCCGGCCCCAATTTCTCCTTTTTGTCTGAAGAGTGGGAGAGGGTGAATCCCGCTGCTTGGCCCTAAATCTGTCAGGAAGTGATTTGAGACTTCGAGTAGAGCTTGGCCTTTTCTTCCGCCTATTAAAAAGAAAGAAGATGATGTTTTATAGGTGTGCTACAGCCGCATGTATGCGCTGATCTTTGAAGAATGATGTGAACAGCCTCTTGAGCTATTGCCAGACACAGCGCTGACAGCAGAAAGATTACCTGAAATCTCAGAGAAAGTATGACCTGTGAATGGTCCTGAATCAACTTAATAGGTGCGTTCACTCTGAGAACTAATGATAACATGCCTAACTGTTTAATGGAAAAAAAAAAAGTCTTCCTTATCTAGAAAGTGTCTCCCACCTCTGCCCTGCTGAAGAAAAGGTGGTTTGTAAAGAAATATTTTTTTCCAAAGTGACTTAGGAGCCTCAGATCCATTTTTAAAATCTGCTCATCCATTTATTTAGAAAAATATAATAATTCGGCTTTTTGTTCTTGGCTTTTGAGGCAGAGATTTTGGCGTGGGCCAGTTTAAATCAGAACTAAAGTGAGGTATCTGCACATATCTGGAAAGTACCAGCTGTACTGCTGGTGCTGTGCATACCATCTATTAATGACAAAATGAAGGAATTAATGTGAAGAAGCAGGACAGGGAAGGACTGCAAACTCCTATACCAAGCCTAGAACCAAGCCTAGAGCTATCCCTGCCAGCATAACTCCAGAGATAAAAGGGATGGTGCAATTCCCTGCTTCTAGATGGCACTGCTGCTGGGGGCAAGAAGAAGGCATTATCTTTTCATCAGGACTGTTCTTTACCTCTCCTCTTTTTTTGTAAGAGAAAAAAGAACCATCATTGTCACAAAACCCCCCACATTTATGGAAGATCAGAAAATGCAAAAAGCCAGGAGCCAATCATCTATTTGGAGACAGGAGAGCAGGGCAAGCTTTAGCTTGGCAATATTTTTCGGAAGAAATATCCCATTATTTCAGACAAAAGCAGTTGGCAACTTCCACCCAGCTTGGCTTGGCCCGTGGCACTGAGGCAACAGGCAGAGAAATGGCGTGGAAGATGGAAATCCCCTGGTGCCCTGGCTGCTGCCACCTCCACCTTGCTTCTTCCTAAAGCTCGTCTTGAGGAAAGCAGGCTGCAGTCTTAAAGACCTGCTTCAGATCCATTTTAGGTACCAGCTGTGAGCGTAATTGCTCCTTGCTCATCCATTTTCAAAGTCTCAAGTGGAAGGGGAGCGTTCCTGCTTGCAGGTGAGTGTGTTTGTTGCTGGTCTTTCCAACCGGCGCTCTGATCCACAGCGCCTATGGCCTCGTCACCGCACTGTTAATTTAGTTACAACAGCATAAAAATATATCAAAAGACCAGCTCACTCAAATTGCAATAGCTCCAGGCAAGAGGGCTGCCAGCAGGGAGCTGCATTACAACTCGGCTTGAGAGAGCTCAAAGGTAAAGGCAGGTTCAGTAGTGACAAACAGGGAGCAACAAGCACCTCACTCTGCCTCATGTGCCCTAAAACCTAATGTTTTCACAAAAAAAAAATAAATAAAGCCTTTCTAGTGGAGCAAGTTTGTCTGGGCCTGCTAGGGGTCAATGGCGTGCTATAGCTGCCAGCAGGGTGGTGTACTGAAACTCAGGGAGGAGGGATGGTGCGAGGAGGAGGCGGAGGAAGGGGGACAGTATCGCTGCTCTTTTCTGGTAGCAGAAGAGAAAGATCATTGAATCTGCCAGTGCTGCGTGAGTCATGGGGAAAAACGCGACACCAGGGGTGCCAGGATCACAAAAGCCAGCCCTGTAGAAAGCAGCATGCCCCGTCCTGGGCTGTGCTTGTGCCCCTGGCTCTGGGCAGAGCAAGAGATGAGCTGGCACAGTCCCAGTTGTCAAGGACCCACCAACACATCTGGCTTTGACACAACTGGGTTGGATGGTTTCTCCTTTCCAGGGAGGTGGCAGAGGCTGAAGGACATGGGTTGTTCTTCAGCAGGCTTTCCCAATAGACATCTGTCCCGAACACGGGCCGGAGGGGTGCGGGAACATGCAGGCTCTCCTACCAGCCTAATGAGCAGGTAGGAGACCCCATACACCTGGGCAGCCCTTGCCACATTAAGCTATGCCTCCTCGGCCCTGTAGGTGATCTGTTCCAGTATCAGCTCATTTTCCAACAAGCACTCCCTGGTGTATAGGTGGCGCGGGGGGGAGTTTGTGTGGAGGGTAGGGCAGAAACTGAGCACTGAGAAAGAAAGGCGGGTGAGGCAAAGTCCCAGTGCCTAGAGGAACTTAATGCCTTGCATGGGCTGAGAAACCTGACATCCCCACATAATTTCTGTTGGGGTTGTGTTGGCAGCATTTCAGATGGCCCTACAGCAGGAGAGTCGTGAGAGTACCTTTGGATATAATAGGGAAGAGAACTGCAACATGGATGTCTTGGGGATGCTTCCTTTCCTCCCCTGCAGACCAGAGCCTGTGCTCCCCACACCTAACATCCCACAGGGGCACACAAGGGACATGGTTTAGGGGTCGTTTTGGCATAGGTTTATGGTTGGACTCGATGATCTTGAAGGTCTCTTCCAACCCAAGTGATTCTGTGATTGTGTAAAAGCTCTCTGTGCGTTTCCAGAGCACCTCTACATGTTGCCTGCACGAGCCTGAACCCGCCAATCTGTGCAACAGTGACACGCACCTCGCTCTGCAAAACGCAGAGCCATTCCCTGCACGTACACGTGTATCTGACTTCGTGGCATGGCACGCATGGAGGATGCCAGCTCTGCCGTGCCACCAACCTGCTACGGGCCGTCTCAGAGGTCCTTCTGCGTGCAGGACCCAGGGCTCCTGCCTTCAGACGGCGCTGACACGGTGACCACAGAGACAGTGCCTGGCCCCTCTCCGCAGAGAAAGAGAGAGAAAGGAGCAATTTCAGACTCTGCTGCGAGTGCATGTCGAGTGCACACACGGGTAATAGCACCGTGCCGGGGTCTCGGTGTGATCTCCCTGTTGCTCATTTGCTGGCAAGTGCGAAATGCAAATCCCTCTGGGCTTCTGTCTCCGTTCAATATTCACAGGAGCATGAAGGCTCCCGCGCGGAGGGGAGGGTGAGAGCTGGCAGACAGCAGGGAGCTTTGTCTCCTCCTTTGTCTGGAGTTTACGGGTTAAAAAAAAACCTGCTTATTCGAGAGGCTTTTTTTTTTTTTTTTTTTTTTTTTTTTTTTTTTAATGGGAAGACTCAGCTCACCGCAACCGCCCTGAACCCTGACTCCTCCACCTCATCTCGGGGGGCTGGCGTGGGGCACGACACCCTCCGGCGCAGCCGCCTTCGAGGGCAGAGGCAATCGCACAGACGCTGGGGCTCCATCCAGCCTGGGGGTGCTGG